>JARQOC010000002.1:281480511-281543977 GCA_033576535.1 Allobates femoralis | reverse complement strand
ATCGTAGCCTGCTACGATTTTGTGTCCGTGACACACATCGGACAGCCTCGGATCACTGCTGATCCGAGGCTGTCCGATGTGCCCACAGCATAGGAGCCTATGGACATCGGATCTGAGTTCACCTCAGATCCAATGTCGGCTCCGTATCTCCCTGTCTTTCCCTGCTTCTGCTCCTCCATCTTCTTCCCTCTCCTACTCTATATGATGTGCCCCCGCTATTCTATCTGTGTCCCCCGCTCTTCTATCCTCATCTATCCCTATCCTGTCCCCTGTCCTCTCCCTGGGTGTAAAAAAATAAAAAAAACTCCTCCGGGAGTATACATTACCTGTCACCGCTCCCACGCTGCAGCGCGATCAGGGCTAAAGGACCTGTGATGATGTAAGAGCCCGGTCACATGACCCGGTCAGCTGACCGGGTCATGTGACTCTGACATCATCACAGGTCCTTTAGCCCTGATCGCGCTGCAGCGTGGGAGCGGTGACAGGTAATGTATACTCCCGGAGGAGTTTTTTTTATTTTTTTACACCCAGGGAGAGGACAGGGGACAGGATAGGGATAGATGAGGATAGAAGAGCGGGGGACACAGATAGAATAGCGGGGGCACATCATATAGAGTAGGAGAGGGAAGAAGATGGAGGAGGCAGGAGTAGGGAGAGGCAGGGGACCGCAGGATCCACACGGATCCTGCAGATCGGATGGCTATTTGCCATCCGATTGCAGGGATCCGTATGGATCCGTGCCTGTCCGTGGGATCCCCCTTCAAAGTCGGATCCCACGGACAGGCACAAAATCGTTATGTGAAACCAGCCTTAGATGGCCCTGTATTTCCCTCCTGTGCAGACTTGTTCCAACTTTACAAGATTCCCAAAATGTGCCTTTATCAGTACCTCTAAATCCATCATTTTATCCAGTCATGTACATTACCAGCTTTGTGGAGCCCTTACCCATCAGACATGATGCAGAAATACTTTAAACTAGAATACCCCAATGAACATGGATTGTCTCTGTTCTATAGGACTCTTAATTTGTCAGCAAAGTCAGTCAAACTGTGTTACATGAAATATAGAAAAAAGTATTAATGACCAACGAGTAGTGCTCAAGTAGGGTCTCCAACCCGTAATTATTATAATAATAACTTGGCACAAAAAATGAATGCAAAAATTCTATGTTTATTAAGCAGCTCAAACGAACAGAATTGTAACGAAAAACGTTTCGGCCTCATTGGCCTTCATCAGTTGCTAAAAGGATAAAGAAAAAATATCACAACATGACCAATATTCATGTTCATACAGTAACATAAAATATAAGAAAACCAATAGAAACTTCTACCATCAATTCTGGACAGGCTACTTCTGAGAGCTGATGTAGTATTCACAATGGCTATATAAGGAAAGAAAAGCCCATAATCAAACAAGGGGTTAATACAGTCAAGATTAGCATATAATCAACATTACAGTCTATGTAACAGGAGGGTGTTTGAGACAACAGGATCCCACAGGGTTCACACTGATATAGAGGGATATCTATTAGATCTAACTCACCATATGATGTGACGCTGGGGAAGAATGCAAAATTACGCAGGAGATAGCAGCATGCAAGACGCTGTGTCTCCAGAGTTTATATCCGGACTGTGGATACACATGGCATTGCGTCATCAAGACGCGCGCGCATGCGCAATCGCAATGTTGTCAGTAACCTCAGTTACTGAATCACGTGAGGAATGCGATCATGTGAAATCGCCAAGAGAATACGCTCTGCGCATGCGTGAGCGGTGGTCATGGTGCTTGTAATTAGAAGTAAAGCGCCACATAAGGAGAAAAAGAAAGAATTGAGCAAAAGGAAGAAAAGAGGAGATAAAAAAGGGAGAGAAAAGGGGAAATAAACAGATTAAACAGAAATAAAAAGATATTACATCATAAGAAGAGGAAATAAGAACTAATGAAATTACCTGTACCATGAAGGAGGGAATTAATGATTCTATATGCAAAAAGGGGGAGTAAAGAACAAAGAATTAATATCGCAGTTATAAAAAACTAACCACATCATAGTCACGATTTAAACCTTTAGGAGATAATGATTGAAGTCTAAATATCCAATGGGCTTCACGAATCCGCATAAGTTTCTGGAGATTACCACCCCTCCGGGATAGGGTCACCCCTTCTAGCACCTGGTATTTTAATTGAGAGACTCTATGGCCCACAGTGTTGAAATGGTATGGTAATGGAAGAACTTTTTTTTCACACCTAATATTCGACTTATGTTGGGATATCCTGTCCTGTATGTGTTGTGATGTTTCGCCTACATAGACCAGTCCACAAGGACATTTAATGGCATAAATCACATTTGTGGAGTTACACGTAAAAAAGCCACGAATAGGAATCCCCTCACCCGTATGTGGGTGGTAAATCTTATCACCTTTGGTAATGTTATTACACTGTAGACAATTTAGACACGGAAGGTCCCATTTCTCCTAGTGGATAAAAAAGATTGTCTGGACATTTTGATGGCCGAACCTACGTCTGCTCTTATTAGACAATCCTTGAGATTTTTTACCCTCCTAAAACAAGGTAAAAATGACTCCTGAAATTCAGGAACCGATGGATAACCTGATTTAAGAATACCCCAAAATTTACGTATAGTAGCATGAAATTTATAAATAAATGGGTGAAAAGTGTGCACCAGTGGGATCCGATTGCTCACTCTCCTCCTAGTTACTAAAGAATTAGGCTTAAGGCTTGCTGTGTTATATGAAAGTCTGGGAGGAGGCAGTCTCTTTCTCATCCACCCCCAAACACTGGTGGACAGCGGCCACATTTACTCAAAGGCACTCCTCCTGCATTCAACAACAACTAAAGAAAATACATATGGACTGGTATCTGAGCCCTTATAAAATTTCCAAATTTAACAAATCATATTCCCATTATGCTTAGAAGGGATGTGGTAAAAAAGGGAATATGGGTCATGTGTGATGGTGGTGCCCCAAGATAGGAGAATACTGGAATCGAGTGGCAGACTTAAAGGGAACCTGTCACCTCATCTAGCCCTCCTAATGTGGCGCCCCGCAACGAGTGCGTCACAAGGGAGTATTGCAGCCGCAATATTCTCTTGACAAAGCAGTGCAATAGTTAACTCTGAGATCCAACCCAACATACAACACCTAGAACAGAGGACCAATCCTAGGTCCTGGTGGGTGGAGTGTTAGGGTAGTGAAGAGAACACAGTAATCTAGAACACAGAGAATAGTCTAGAACTTGAAGAGAGCAGACTAGAACTTGGAGAGGAGCGGGGCTCCGCACCCCGTGCGGGCCCCTGGGCCGTCACCGGTCGGGTGTCAGCACCTGAGGCCTTAACTACCGGGAATGGGCATTTCTACACGGGTTCCCAAAAGACTCCCGTGCCCACAACTTACAGCCGGTTCACTGGTACCGAAGCTGGCAGCAGTTCACCTCTGTCACGCGAACCAGCCCCGTGGAGGAGCAGCTTTATAGGAGCACCCCACCACCAGCCAGTTTCCAGTCGTCTAACCAGCGGTGTACCCACTGAGGGACCCAAGGCTCCCCCAAGAATCCAGAACGTACATCATGGATAGGGCATTGAAGCAGCCTCCCCGTACCCGACCTGGTATTCCTGGGCGACGCTGGCAAGAGAAGCTAAGGAGGTAGAAAGGAGGTACACTGCGGATCTCTGAGGAGCACTATCACTGCTAAGTCCACCCGGTCTTCTACTCAACCACTGTAAGCCATATACTGCCTGCTGGTTACAGTAAAGAACCGTTGCAGAGACTATATGTGTCCGTGTCTCCTTATGAACTGTCCGTCATGAACTAAAGGTAACCGCAGCTGCCGCACAACACCTTGAGCAGCTCCAGCCCCCGGGGATCACCGCTCAGCCTGTGGGGAGCGTAACATCTTGCTGCTGTCCATCACCCCGGGAGGTTCCGCAGCGTCGGTAGCCCTTACCGAATCTACTCATAGGTGGCGTCACGAAGAAAACAAATTAAAAACCCCTTTTAATCTGTTCCCGTAAGACGTCCTAAATTTTGATCTGCACTACACCGGGCCCCACTACCGGCAGGCGCGGTCCACCCGTGACAAGGAAGGAGAAGAATCGCCTGTATCAACCGGAGTCCGCCGGCCTCGGTGAGTCAGAATTTGGCGTCACGAACAGGATACGAGCAGGCCCGTTACCAACGGGTATGTTGTGCTTAAACTGGACTTTATTGTCTACAATTGGACTTTGTTCGTCCCTAAAAGAACTTTCCCGCCTTTACACCATTGGGTCAAGATGGCGCCCAAGATGGCGTTCCCGCCACAAGAAGCCGCCACGTGAAGCCCAGGAGTGAGTCAAACCCCCCCCTCACTGTGGGAGGGCTAAGGACGAAAGGCGCCAAACTCTTTGTCCGCCCTGATTGCTTGAATCAACCATGGGGGCGGACCCCAAAGACTTTTCCCACGATTGGACTACAAAAGCCCAGCGGAAATGGGAGTGTCATACATAGACACACCGACAGAGAGAGAAGACATCTTCACCAGCCCTACCAGAACGTCTTACCGGTTGATCGGGTGTGGTTTCCCTCCAAGAAGAATGGCCAGCATGAGACTCCAAGACCTGATGCGGGAGGTCGAGGCGGAGGCCAGAGCAGCCGTCAGCCAACCGGGTCTGGATCCTGCCTTTACCATAGACGGCAGTCCCGACTTCTGGCTAGAGGCTCTACAAGACCTCCGGGTGCGGTTACTAGAGACAGTGGAATGGACGATCCGTAGCTGGAGCGCGACCCTAGGCAGACGACTACACCATGCGATGCAGCAGAGCCGACCGGGTGCAGCTTCTCCAAGCCCAGACGACGTCACCAGCTTCTCGACCGCCTCACCCTCGCCTACCACCTGTCCTGCTCCGTCACCTGAGCCAATAGACTGTGTCATTCCGGTGGAGGCCGCAACTCGACCCGTTCCAGCGACCAACATCGCAACCGATTCCGTTCTTGAGCCGGAGCTCATAACACGCTCCATGGAAGAACTCGATCTCTACCAGGTTCCACCTGCGGAACCCGCGACTAGTTTCCACACTACCGAGACTGTCGCTTGTTTCTCCCTTGAACCGGAGGCCTCCTCTGCAACTACAGAGGCCTACCTGGTAACCGGGATTGAAACACCTTTACCTGCGGAAACAGATGAAGAGGCAGGCAGCCTGGAAGCCCTGCAGGACGTCCCTACGGAAGGATCCGCAGCACCACCGCCCTGTTGTACAACGGAACAAGCTTCAACATCTCTCATCATCGAGCAGCCTGATGTGGTCATCGAGGAAGAGGTCGGAGAGGATGACGACGAGACCCACAGCACCGCTGAGGATTTCGACACCGGGTTCGCTTGGGGAGACAACAAAGAACTTCCTTCCGGGCACACAGCTCGGGTACACTGGTCGGGTGCACTGCCGACACCTTCCCCTGTGCCGTTCCACCGGGTTCCGATACAGACAGCCCGCCAAGTTCAAGCTTCCCGCCAAACCACCAGCTCCATTACTCATCTTTACACCCCGAGCCGTAACGACGGAGATGTACGCCAGAGACGACGAGAGGAGTGGCAAGCCCGAGAACGCGCCAACATGGAGGCCCGTGCCGAGGCTCGCCGCCAGCCGCCGCTGCCTGATGAACTCCGCCGTGAAGGTAGAATTTCCACCTTTAACTTACATACCGGGTGGGGGTTCGCTTGGGAGGTGGGTTTGAATGAGGAGGTGTTTGTGGGGCGCCGGGACGTTGAGTCCAACTTGCCAAGAGGACATCCCGATCGCGACCTATACCGGGGCGATATTATCACCTACGAGCGCTATGCTTGTGCAGATGGGTGGTTCGCTATCCGGGTGCGCCATCACCCTCAGAGCCAGTGACTTTAAAACTTGAACTTCATTAATGACTCTGTTCCCGTTAATCATTGACTGTGTGATCTCGCGGCTACAGCCTGGACTCTAGTTTAAAGTACAGCCGACCGCCCGCCGGGTCCGCACAAAGTGATTACCTGTTTCTTTGCTTATATCACCAAAGCATATCTTTACCTGTTTTCTATTTTAATAAAAGTGTGTCATATATGTATAAAAATGTAAAAACCTCTGTAATGTGAGTAGTTTGACGCTTGGGGACAAGCTGATTTAACCAAGGGGGAGTGTGGCGCCCCGCAACGAGTGCGTCACAAGGGAGTATTGCAGCCGCAATATTCTCTTGACAAAGCAGTGCAATAGTTAACTCTGAGATCCAACCCAACATACAACACCTAGAACAGAGGACCAATCCTAGGTCCTGGTGGGTGGAGTGTTAGGGTAGTGAAGAGAACACAGTAATCTAGAACACAGAGAATAGTCTAGAACTTGAAGAGAGCAGACTAGAACTTGGAGAGGAGCGGGGGCTCCGCACCCCGTGCGGGCCCCTGGGCCGTCACCGGTCGGGTGTCAGCACCTGAGGCCTTAACTACCGGGAATGGGCATTTCTACACGGGTTCCCAAAAGACTCCCGTGCCCACAACTTACAGCCGGTTCACTGGTACCGAAGCTGGCAGCAGTTCACCTCTGTCACGCGAACCAGCCCCGTGGAGGAGCAGCTTTATAGGAGCACCCCACCACCAGCCAGTTTCCAGTCGTCTAACCAGCGGTGTACCCACTGAGGGACCCAAGGCTCCCCCAAGAATCCAGAACGTACATCATGGATAGGGCATTGAAGCAGCCTCCCCGTACCCGACCTGGTATTCCTGGGCGACGCTGGCAAGAGAAGCTAAGGAGGTAGAAAGGAGGTACACTGCGGATCTCTGAGGAGCACTATCACTGCTAAGTCCACCCGGTCTTCTACTCAACCACTGTAAGCCATATACTGCCTGCTGGTTACAGTAAAGAACCGTTGCAGAGACTATATGTGTCCGTGTCTCCTTATGAACTGTCCGTCATGAACTAAAGGTAACCGCAGCTGCCGCACAACACCTTGAGCAGCTCCAGCCCCCGGGGATCACCGCTCAGCCTGTGGGGAGCGTAACATCTTGCTGCTGTCCATCACCCGGGAGGTTCCGCAGCGTCGGTAGCCCTTACCGAATCTACTCATAGGTGGCGTCACGAAGAAAACAAATTAAAAACCCCTTTTAATCTGTTCCCGTAAGACGTCCTAAATTTTGATCTGCACTACACCGGGCCCCACTACCGGCAGGCGCGGTCCACCCGTGACAAGGAAGGAGAAGAATCGCCTGTATCAACCGGAGTCCGCCGGCCTCGGTGAGTCACTAACCCATCACTACCTATCCCTACAGCCTCCAGGTACTTTCCTAACCATTCCTCTTTGAGCTAATAGGGATTTGTAATGGTTGACAGATAGTTTTATAAACTTACAAGATCCATCCTAAAGGCGTCTTTGTCAGGTAGGCAGTGTCTCCAGGGCCGCACTCCCGCGCCTCGCTTCTGTAAATACGCCTCAATGGGCGGCATCAGTCATGTAGGAGCAGGGCTGTGATTTGATTTTTCCCGCTCTTCCTGCTTCTGTGGCAGTTGCGTCACTTTCGGTGCATGCGCAGTGTGGCAGGTAAGCAGAGCTTTGACAGTGGCGTTGCTATGCAGCGATTGGCAGCGGCATCGGAAGGTAAGTATTCACCTCTCCTGAAAATCTGGATATATGTGTGTGTAAGCCACACACATATACAGGGAGCCACAGGGGAAGACACAGGGGAAAACAAACAAGGAGACACACAGGGAGAAAAACAAGGGGGAGAGACCAGGGGGAGAGACAAGGGGGAGAACCACAGGAGGAGAGACATGGGGGAGACACAGGGGGAGAGACAAGGGGGAGAGCCACAGGGGGAGAGCCACAAGGGGAGAGACACAAGGGGGAGACACACAGGGGGAGAGACAAGGAGGAGAGCCACAGGGGGAGAGCCACAAGAGGGGGAGACACAGGGGGAGAGACAAGGGGGAGAGCCACAGGGGGAGAGCCACAAGGGGAGAGACACAAGGGGAAAACACACAGGGAGAGACCCACAGGGGGAGAGCCACAAGGGGGAGAGCCACAAGGGTCCACAGGGGGAGAGGCACAAGGGGGAGAGACACAGAGGGAGAGATACAAGGGTGAGAGCCACAGGGTGAGAGCCACAAGGTGAGAGCCACAGGGTGATAGCCACAAGGGGGAGAGCCACAAGGGTCCACAGGGGGAGAGCCACAAGGGGGAGAGCAACAGAGGGAGAGCCACAGGGAGAGAGCCACAAGGGAGAGACACACAGGTAGAGAGCCACAGGGGGAGAGCCAAGGGGGTCCACAGGGGGAGACATACAGGGGGAGAGACACAGGAGAAGAGACAGGGGTCCACGGGGAGAGACGCAAAGCTGAGAGACACACAGGGGGAGACACAAGGTAGAGAGCCACAGGTCAAGAGCCAAGGTGGTCCACAGGGGGAGAGACACAGGGGGAGACACACAGGGGAAGAGACAGGGGTCCATGGGGAGAGACACAAGGGGGAGAGACACAAGGGGGAGAGACACACAGGAGGAAAGACACACAGGGGGAAAGACACACAGGGGGAGAGACATGCAGGGGGAGAGACACAGGGGGAGAGACATAGGGGTCCACAGGGGGAGAGACACAGGGGAAGAGACAGGGGTCCACAGGGGAAAAGCCAAAGGGGTCCACAGGGGGAGAGATACAGCGAGAAAGCCACAGGGGTAGAGATACACAGGGGGAGAGACACAGGGGAAGATACAGGGGTCCACAGGGGAAAAGCCAAAGGGGTCCACAGGGGGAGAGACATAGGGGTACACAGGGGGAGAGACACAGGGGTCCACAAGGGGGAAAGCCGCAAGGGTCCACAGGGGGAGAGCCACAAGGGGGAGAGACACGGGGAGACACACAGGGGGAGAGCCACAAGGGGAGAGCCACAGGGGTCCACAGGGGGAGAGACATAGGGGAAGAGACAGGGGTCCACAGGGGAAAAGCCAAAGGGGTCCACAGGGGGAGTGACACAGGAGACCACAGGGGGAGAGACACTGGGGAAGACACAGCGGTCCACAGGGAGAGAAACAGCACACAGAGACAGATTATATTCATATATATATATTAATGGCCCGAGCCATGATCTCGGGTGAACTCTGTCACTTGTCACTGATAGTCTCAGCCTGTTCTCATTCTGCATAGACGTTTGTCTATGCAAAGCGATGTAGCAGTGCTGACATAGCTTGTTTGGACTACGTCGGACGGAGGATTTTTTTTATAATAAAGATGGAGTCTCTAAATGTTTTTTGGTTTCATTTCTAATAAAATATCTTTTCTACGTGATGCGTTTTTTCTTAATGTGGCACCCTGTGCATGTCACCACAGACTCCCTTGGGACATGGAAGGATTATACACAGCGAGTAACCCCACTAACACACAACACCCTTTCACACCAGGCCTGTAGGGGGAGCTCCACTGGTTACCTTAAGCCAGTTCCCCCTATAAATACGGGTCCTGGAGGGGAAAACACCAGAGTTTGCAGTCACTACAGAACTGTGAAGAGCTGAGTGAGCTGAGCTGGTACTGGAGCCGTGCTAGGCCCATACCAGCAACCACCTGAGATAGTGGTAGACCCGCAGAGTAGGGGTCGCAGGCAGAGGAGAGAGGATTGCTACAAGAAGGGGGCAGAGGAGTCATACCGACTCACCCCAACAGAGTTCCGGTCACTGGGTCCGAGCTACGGGGACATAGAGAACAGGCCCCACAGAGAATCACTACAAGGGGGTTTAGCTTCCCGGACACCCGCAGCACCAACTATTGAGAGCCAGGGACTGTGATAATGCGTAGGCAGAATCCCAAGAGAAAGCCCTCAGTGCAGCAAACATGGGTGTGGAGAGACACAGAGAGAAAAAGAAGTAATGGTCTGGTCGGGTTTCAAGCCTGCTAGACTTCACGCAGAGTAACTGAGACAAGGAGGCCTACAACCCTACTCGCTGTGGAAATCCTGAAGTGTTTCCCTCACCTTCGGACGAGTGTACCCATACAGAACACCAGTAAAGGTACCAAAAGACTTTATGTGTGCGTGTCCCTCCTTCCATCTACACCACACTGACCGTGCTATTATTATTATCCTCACTACAACATACAGCCCCAGGGACCCCCGCTCGTCCTGTAGGGAGCGGTTCCACCTTGCTGCCGCCCATCACCCGGAGGCCCAAGCAGTGCCGGTGCCATCACCGGACCCCTACAGGTGGCGTCACGACAGACACTTTTATTATTTTCTTGCCACCAGCTTTTCATCTGCATTTCCCCCGGGCCCACGGCCTCAGGCACCGCTACCCGTGACTTTCCCCAGAGACCGCTCCTGAGTGAACCGAGGTACTGCCAGGACCTGGGCTGGACATTAACACTTTACTATAAATTCATGGTGGTAATGTCTAATATTGGCGTGTCCCCATGAATTTCGGGCTTAGGGCCAGCTGATAATACAAAGCTGGCCCTAACCCTTTTATTACCCAGTGAGCCATGACACCAGGGCCCTGGATGAGCTGGATACAGCGCTAAAAGATGGCGCTTCTATGAATTCGCAGTGGGGGTCAGGGGCCCAGACAGCTTGGACCACCCTGCGCTGTGGATTCCAGCTCTCAGCTGCCTAGTTGTACTTGGCTGGAGCCAAAAATAGGGCGAAGCCCACGTCATTTTTTGTTGATTATTTCATGAAATTAGTGAAATAATTAAAAAAAAGGGCTTTCCTATATTTTTGGTTTCAGCCAGGTACAAATAGGAAGCTGGGGGTTGGGGGCAGCCTGTACCTGCCTGCTGTACCTGGCTGGGCACAAAAATAGGGCAAAGCCCACGTCAAATTTTTTGTAATAGTTCATTAAAAAACCCACATGTACATGTTGCGACTGCATCTTTATTAACCCCTCAGCCCTCATGTCTGTGCTGAACACTCTTGGCTCTGCTACATTAGAGATCATGGGGATGAACAAAGCTTCTATCCCTGTGATCCCTGAAGGAGAGCCCGGGGCGCTGCGGTATTGTAAGGGGGGGGGAACTCAGATCACCTGAGTTACCCCCTTATGATTTCTCAGGGATTATCCCTGCGGAAGACTTCTCAGGTCCTAGTTCTTCCTTTTAGCAGCACGGATCACCAGCACTTCATCCTGTTGTTCCAGTCGTATGCCAAGTTGCACGTGGAAGTGTGGATCCAGCAGCAGCTGTATGAACGCAGATGCTGGTTGTGGGTTTACACAACCTGATCAGGTGAGCAAGTTTCAATGGGCAATCGCCCCTCTCTGCCACGAGATAAGACTCTATGCGCTCTTTTGTCTGTCACATTTCTAGTTAATCAGAACCTTGACAGATTTCCCTTTAATTCTAGAGGGGCCCTTGGCAATCTAAAATATTGGGTTGGACCTTCTTCCCCAAACTTAGTTCCAGTGATAACCCATGTTTTGATAGTGGCCCGTCAGAGCTTGGCAAGGAACTGGAGGGAATCCTTTACCCCCACAGAGGAGGAACTCATCGGTAGGATAAATTCTCATTATAAATGTTTTTTGGTTCACGCAATAAAGCAAAAAGAACGAGTCAGTCGCCAGTGGGAGATTTGGGAGACTTATAGATTGGCGATAGCTCACATTTAGGATGGTTTTAATATTTTTCCTGGTTGATTCTGGTCTCCTCATAATTATATTGGCATACAGACATACTTAAAACAAATCTCCTAAAGCTTATTCCTCACCCTCCCTCCCCGACTATACATTAATTTACCTTATGTGTCCAATCCTGGCTGCCCCTTTCCTGCTTTATGGTCCTTTCTTTCCCTCCCCTCTCCCATAGTATCCAGTTTGGAATTGGTTTACACTGGTGGTGATTATTTTGACATGACTGTTATATTGTTATAATTGTGTAAACAAGTTATAGTTGTGAATGTTGTTAAAAGATTTATTTGAATAAAAAATGTATTGTTAAAAAAAATAAGGACATCACCAGCAGCACTGAAGACATGTTCTGAGACAACTCTGGTGGCTAGACATAACAAAATCTCCAAGGCTTGATCGACGAGCTCAAGCCACTTTTCCAGTTTTGAAGCCCAAAATGCACAAGGGTCCAGTTCATGTAGTTATGAAATCGATATTGAGCTGTAGATACTCCTGCACCATCCTCTCTATGCGTTGACTATGTGTCAGACTTGTCCTTTATTCTGGCGTTGCAAAGGTTGGACCAACAAAACGGTCAAACGACTCACTGAGATTGTAGGTAACAGATACACTGCAGTTGGTAACGTTTCTGTGATGACGATCACTCGACGTACCCTGAGTTGGAGCGTAGAAGTGCGATGTGCACTATGTCCACCATTGGTGTTTTGGAGAAAAGCAGTCCTTAGATTGTGTAAAAGCTTCTTTTGATACTCCTGCATGCATGTGTCCCTTTCCAGGGTGGGAATCATTAAGAAAAATGTACTTTTGTACTGGGGATCTAACTGTGTAGCAAACCAATAGTAAGCATTACTTTGAATTGTAACAATCTGTGGATCATGTTGCAGATAGTGCATCAAGAAGGCACTCATGTGTCTTGTGCATCCATAAGGCCCAAGTCCTGTTTGTGTTGATGGCGGAGTAACATTCCACTTTCTTCCGCCCTCTCCTGCCAACCTCGCACAACAGAAACATGACCAAAATATCCCTCATCTGCTGAGTCTTCCATCAACATTGCCTCTTCCTCACTTCCTGCACCTTTATTAACTGTTTGTCTGCTACTGGAGCTCTCATTGGTCCCTCTCCTCCACCCTCCTATGCCACCCACCTCTGATTACAGTCCGGACCATTCAGATCTTGTTATCTGTTCTGCAAACACCTTCTCGTCTACTTCCTCCTCTTCCTCTTGGACTACCACCTGACTCCGCATGCTGGTCATATTATGCTGCAGCGTGTAGATGACCGGAATAGTCTTGCTAATAATAATAGCACTAATACATCTTAGGCTAGGGTCACAAATGCAGATTTTCCTAGCGTTTTTGGAGACCTGTGTTTTCTAAAAACACATGTAAAAATGCACCCATAGGCCCCCATACAAAAAATGCATGCCCCAATAGCAAAAACGTATGTCTGAAGGTACCATACGTTTTTGGGTGCGTTTTTAGCACAGCACCAAAAAATACTGCATGATGCACCATTTTTTGAAAAACGCACACAAAAACGCAGCAAGCAGTAATTTTTGGTGCTTTTTCAAAAGCGCATGCGTTTTTATAACATGGGGCCCTATGGGAAACGCATGCGTTTTTGAAAGTGTCAAAAATGGACATGCGTTTTTGAATGCCTTTTTAAACAAAAGGCATGCGTTTTTAAGGGCTTTTTAAGGGGGCCCCACACCTAACAGCAAAAACGCAGGTGGCAACAAAACACCTAAAAAACGCATGGCATGTGTGACCCTAGCCTTAGTTGCCATTTCAAAACTATACAGAAGGGTGCAGAGGTCCTTGACCTGTAAGTGTGATTTGCCCCACCTCAATCCCAAATGATACATCAACAGATGCACCAGGCTTGATGCTGCTGCCACAGTTGCTGCAACTTGTGCAGAGTGGAATTCCATTGTGTCGGCACATTGCATATCAGGCGGTTAACCGGTATGCGAAAAGTCTTCTGTAGCGATGCAAGTTGTTGAATTGCGGGGTGTGAAAGGTGGAAGTGACGGGGCGTGGCTTGGACAAGGCGGGGAGCAGAAGCTGAACGCTAGAGCTCCTGTCCCCATATCATCGCCAGGCTGGAACAGCCGGTGCCAGACCCCGCAAACCTACACATATGCCGCCTAAGAGGAAGAGCAATAGGCTTCAACTCACCCGGGAGCCGTCGGTGCCCCCCACAGCTAGGATTTCGCACTATCTCTGGAGCACAGCCCTGGACCATGAAATGGCCGCGGGAAATATGGTGGCGGGAGCTCCTCAAGATGCAGCAGATCAAAGATCGTGCCAGGCTGCAGAAACCTGTGGAGATATGATAGAAGCTCTGTCACAGCCTGGGGAGACGCAGAATCCCGGTCGGGACCACCGTCAGAGCCCGATAAAGTGTACTCCTCTACTCCCTCCCCCGATGCCTGGAGCGCACGTGAGTGATCCTGTTACTGACATTTCAACTGCCTCAGACAATGATTTTCTGCTGAGCCAGGTCCATGGAGTGGCGGTCGTTCATGAGGCCCAGGTACACAGCACGCAGATGTTGTCCCAGGGTGGTGGAGATAGACCCCTGATAATTAATAAGGGGGATCCTACAGATATGGCACAAAAGCATCCCCAGGCTGACACAGGAACTGAAACAGATAATGGGGGCTATAGTCAGCAAGGAACATCTAATTTGACAGTGGGAGTGAGACAGTCTCACCCACAGACACGGCAGAAAGGAGACATGGAAGGGATGATCATGCAAACTCCCATGGTAATGGGATACCCAGTGGAGAATTTAGAGGGATCCGCCCGACCTTCAACAAGTGTGCCACTACAGAATACTGCATACGTCAGAGACCCCTTGCCCGCCGGTCGTGTATTGCTGCCCACTACGTCAGAGGGACAGGAGATTTGGGATGACCTCAGGTCACGAATACAGACCATCCCTACTAGGGAAGAAATGGAGGGCTTCATTGCACGAATGGAGGCATCCTTTAGGGCCGAGGCTTCTGAGCTTAAAGGGAACCAACCACCTCAGATGACGACTATAAGCTGTTAATACATGTCCCTGCACCCTACCTACACCATTCCACCTATGTTTTTCTTAAGAATATTGATAAATGTAAACCGAAATATACACTTTATAAAATTACATGCCTGTGTACTTCTGGGCGTCTCCTTCTGGGTCAGTTACTTGAGGGCTGTGTCTCCAGCAGCATGACTGGCTTCTCTAGCCCTCCCTCTTACTTTGCAGGACGTCACATGAAGGGACGGGAGCTGCCTTGCGTGCCCGCCCACTGATAGATAACATCACGCCCTTCATGTGACGTCCTGCAAAGTAAGAGGGAGGGCTAGAGAAGCCAGTCATGCTGCTGGAGTCACAGCCCTCTAGTACCTGACCCAGAAGGAGACGCCCAGAAGTACACAGGCATGTAATTTTATAAAGTGTATATTTCGGTTTACATTTATCAATATTCTTAAGAAAAACATAGGTGGAATGGTGTAGGTAGGGTGCAGGGACATGTATTAACAGCTTATAGTCGTCATCTGAGGTGGTTGGTTCCCTTTAAGGGAGAAGTCAATAAACTCAGTCTGAGAGTGGCCTCTACTGAATCATCCTCCCAGAACATAGACGAGAGACTGAGGATCCTAGAAGACACGGTTTATACACAAGCCTCTCAGTTTGAAAGAATGTTAGACTCCATGGAAGATATGGAGAATCGGGAGAGGAGGAATAATATTAGGATCAGTGTCGGACCTAAGGAGCTGGACTATACCCTTAAAAGCATATTCAACTCAATAAGAGAAGTGTCGACAGATTCAATTTTGGAATTCGATAGGGCACATAGATCCCTGGGCCCTCCACCCTTGGAAGGAGATAGACCCCGAGACGTGGTGTGCAGGATCCATAAATATAAAATCAAAGAGGCGATTTTTACTAAAGCTCGAACCAAGGGACAGGTTAAGTACCAGGACTATTCTTCTTCAACTATTGGCAGACTTATCGAGGCGCACCTTGCAAAAATGGAGGGCGTTTCGCCCCCTCCTGGTGGTCCAGGACATACCCTACACATGGGGCTTTCTGTTTCGCCTCCAGGTGCGGAGAGGTGTGGTGCTTCATTATGTCACTCATCCTAGAGGAGTACCAGAGTTCGCAGAAGCATTGGGAAACCTCCCGGTCTCTATATCCTTAGAGGAATGGCCGTGATACGCTGAGTGCCCAGAATGGATGCCAATGGTCCCAGAGCCGTTAAGAGGAAACAGAAGGAGGGGGAGGGGGGCTTCACGGAGAGGGAGGAATAGAGGATGGAAAAGGGGATCGATTGGTAATGGCTGAAGGTTCCTCCATATACCTTGACTGTTATGTTCTTAGTTCTACTGCTCACTGGTAGTTCCTATTTCAAGAGGGGTGGCGAAGGTGGCCACCGTGATGGTTCATCATATCACCTAAAGGCAAATGTATAACAAGGTTTTTTCCACTAGTTTTTTCTACACCAATTTACTGTTATGGTATGTAGGTTTGTGATGTATACACTGACTCAGATACTTTAATTGCACCCGATTATAGATATTAGTAATTTTAAAAGATTCTGTTACTTATATATGGGAATAATATACTTCTATGTTGCAATTTTTTATGTTTATAAATGTGGCCCGGGGTGAAAGGGACAACCCCTAAGTGGACAGGCTACACCTCTCCGGGATATAGTCAATTGTTTAAGGGAAGACTGGTCGAGTAGACCACCCTAAACCGCTATCCCAGATTATTCTGGGAAATTTCTTTATCCTTTACCATTTTTTTTTTCTTTCTTTTTTCTAATTTCCGTTAATCTTTCCTAGTCCTCCCACTTTGGGCTTCTCGGTTTACTTTCTCTATCTCTCTCCCCTCCTGTTCTTTCCCCCTTTCCCTCGTCTCCTTCCCTCTGACCCCTGTGTCGACCATGTCAACTTTAAAAATCTGCTCGCTTAATGTAAGGGGATTCAATACCCCCCAGAAGAGGTCTCAGATCTTATACACCGCTCATAAGCAGAAGTGTCAGATCCTGATGCTGCAGGAGACTCACTTTAAATCAGGACATGTACCGAGTCTCCGTAACAGATTCTTCTCGGTATGGCACCACAGCACCAACCCAGAAGCGAGAACAAAGGGTGTATCCATTGCGGTGCACAGGTCACTGACCCACGAGATCCTAGATACTTGCGTGGACCCTCAGGGATGCTATATATTTCTTAAGATGAGGATTGCTGGATCTTTGCTAACTGTCGCTAATTGGTACTTACCTAATAGGTTTCAAAGAAAGACATGTAGATTGTATTTACTACGGTTGGCGGACTTTGCAGAAGGATCAACCATTATCGGTGGGGACCTCAATTTCACACTGGACCCGGCAGCTGAATCATCCTCTGGTAAGAGATCTATTCCAAGCAAAAAACTTGTTTCCCTGAAAAGGTTCCTTCACACTCTGAGACTTATGGACATTTGGAGGATTTTGAATCCTCTGGGGAGGGACTTCACATATTTCTCCCCATTACACAACTCATACAGTAGAATAGACCTATTTCTCGTTAGCCATAACCTACTATCTTGGAACCCTGAGGCGAATATAGGAGATGTCTTACTCTCAGACCATGCCCCCACCTTCTTGACCCTCACACTACCTGACACAAGTAGCCGACCTTGGACCTGGAGACTAAACGAGCACCTATTAAAAGATGAGTTGTGTATGGCTGAAGTGAGAGAGACTATACAATCCTTTGATCGAGACCATGCCTTTGACCCCACACCTTCCCCACAAAGTGGGAAACTTTGAAATGTGTTCTGAGAGGGGTGTTTATAAAACATGGCGCCCGTCTGAAGAAAAATAACACAAAAATAGTAGAGGACCTCCTTTCTTAGATTCATATATTGGAAACCACACATAAACAGAACCTATCTAGAATGACCTTATCCGACCTGACTTTAAAAAAAAAAGAACTTAAGTATTTACTGGATCAAAAGTGTCGTAGATACTCTGAGAAATCTAGGAGTTATTTTTACTCCAACTGAGACAAATGTGGATGTCCCTTGGGTAGACTGCTCCATCCTCGTTTGAACCCGACGTTTATCCCAAACATCTCAACCAAAACGGGTGGGCGAACATTTCTACCAACTAAAATACTAGAGGAATTTAGACAATATTACCTTGATCTTTACAATATTCAGGGACATTTTTCAGATGCCCCGCCCTGAGAACTGTCCGACAAGATTAAGGGATATATAGCCAGAAAAGCGATTCCAACGCTGGCTAAGGAGACGATTGCTCTGTTAGAAGAGGATATTTCCAAAGAGGAATTGTCACAGGCTACCCAATCTACCTCCATCAGGGAAATGTCCAGGCCTGGACGGATTTTTACCCAACTTTTACAAAACACTTAAGACCCAACTGGTACCTGCGATGTTGACGGCCTTTAATGCTGTTTTGAGGGATTTGGATTTCGTGCCTCAATCCTTAGAAGCCCATATCAGCGTCATCCCCAAACCTGGGAAAAACCCATCTTCGGTTTCGAACTACAGGCCGATTTCGTTACTGAATGTGGATGTAAAATTTTATTCTAAAATACTAGCTGACCGTTTAGCCCTGTTTCTCCCTTCTGTGATCAACTCGGACCAGATGGGCTTTGTCAGAGGCCGGGAGGCTAGGGATAATACTATTAGAACCCTCCTCCTTATAGCTGAGGCCAAAAGCAACTCAGCTCCGTTAGGCCTGATTTCTGTGGATGCTAAAAAGGCCTTTGACAGAGTCCACTGGGGGTTTATGAGGGAGGCGCTGATTCAACTTGGCCTGGGTCCCCGGTTTTTGCACGGAATCATGACCCTATACTCCTCACCGTCTGCTAGGGTGAAGATTGGTGGTGCCTTATCTTCCCCGTTTAAAATAGCAAATGGAACCAGGCAGGGATGTCCGCTGTCACCCCTGCTATACATTATTGTAATGGAACATTTAGCTACGGCACTCAGAGCCAATGTTGAGATTCGTGGGATTGAGCTGGGTCAGAGTCACCACAGGACAGCACTATTTACCGATGATCTTCTCCTTTATGTCTCACAGCCCCTGATCTCTATCCCTTCTATTTTGAAAGAATTCCAGCAGTTCGGACAGTTGAGTAACTTTAAAGTTAACTGCTCTAAGACAGAGGCGCTCAACATTTCCCTACCTGGAGACTTGGTATCTCATTTGTCCAGACAATTCCCATTCAAATGGAAAGCAGAGGCCATTAAGTATTTGGGAGTTCTCATCGCAAGAGATCTTAGGCAACTGTTTAGGTTAAATTACCAACCCCTATTGACTAGTATAGAAGTGGCTTTTTCATCGTATCGACAACTAAAGTTATCCTGGTTCTGGAGAATGAACGTAATCAAAATGGATGTCTTGCCCCGACTCCTATATATCTTTCAAACAGTTCCTGTCCTTCCGGACAGAATTTTTTTTGCTAAACTACAATCTCTTATTATCAAATTTATCTGGGGCAGGAAGAGATATAGGTTACGGATTAATATCCTATCCCTACCTAAATCTAGAGGAGGGGTCGGGTTACCTAACATAAAGACATACTTTTTGGCTTCTTCTCTCAGCAGAGCCCTGGACTGGCACTACTGCACGTCATCCAAGAGATGGGTGGAGGTGGAGCAGGATGGCCTGGGGAACCCACTGAAGCATTTGCTCTGGATTCCCCCTGGGAACGTAAAAGAATTATCTCCCCTATCTTATATGACCAAGATCACTTTAATTGTGTGGTACTCTGTAACAAAAACCCTTTATTCAGATGGCAGACTTAGTCCTCTCGCCTCCCTCTTTTCTACTCCAGCTTTTACACCTTGGGTTCGGAAGACAAAGACTTCTGTGTTGGCAGAGTGTGAACGATACCCGAATGGGACAGACCCTATCTGATGGTAATTTACCCTCAATGGGGGAACTGCAATCTATAGATCCTACTAGGCTACTTAGATGGTTTGAGTTTCTCCAGTATAAATTGTTCTTATGTCCGGTTGACCGCACGTGCAGGGTGAGACTGACGCCAAATAAATTGGAGAGACTGTTCCAACAGGACTTCCCCCCGAAGCGCAATATATCAGCTTTGTATCAGGCCTTAGGGTCCTTGAGAGATCAGGGCACCCTATACTTCCAGCGTGCCTGGGAGAGGGAGTTGGACAGGAACATCACAGACAGTGAGTGGCAGAAATGCTTTTTATTTACCCACAAATTAGCCAATGCTTGTATTGCGCAAGAAAGGAGCTACAAGTTGCTCACCAGATGGTACTTATGTCCAGTTGCCCTTCACCGCGTGTTTCCTGAAACGGCAGATAGTTGTTGGGACGATGCTTCACATTTGGTGGAGTTGCAGGGAAATCCAGCAGTTCAGGTCTAAGGTGTTCAGTACTTACACACGGATAACAGGTAAACAGGTTGAGTGCTGTCCTGAAATAGCTCTGTTATCCATCTTTCCAGGGCCTATTGGGTTTTATAAGAGGTATATCCTCCATTTCTGTGTCTCGGCCACTCGCACTCTAATTCCGAGATTCTGGAGAACTTCTCAAGTTCCATCCTTGCTTGACTGGTTCAAGGAAATGATGGATATATTCCGAATGGAGGAGCTAGCAGATGACGCTTTGGGTTCTCGTGATAAATTTTCAGTGGTCTGGATTGAATGGATCCTCTTCCAAGATTCGGCTGAATTTAGGAGAACTTTCTCCGAGGTTGACACAGTGGTATGATCTCTGGCCGACATGGGGGCGAGGTAACCCTTTTTCCTTACCCCTCTTTGGTCCTATCCCCTTCTCTACCAGACCCCAATTATCCTAGGACAGTCCTTACCTACCTTTCTATTCTTTCTATTTATCTTTTCTCTTTTTTTTTCTCTCTTTCCTTTCTTCTCATCCATTCTATAATATTCATATACTCTTGGTTTTGGGAATTTATTTCTTAGCCCACCCTCTCTCAAGGTTCCAGTAATGTTTGAAATCAGTAATGTATATATTGTCTAGAGAAATCCCACTGATGATGGGCTTTTTTCAAATGGCCCGGACTTTGAGTGAGTCCTTTGGGGCCTAGCTCTCACTGGTTTCATCGAAGATAGTGACAAGATATTAAGCAGCAGTTAAGGAAGCTCCGATGCCTTCCTCACAATCCACAGCAATCCCCAGACCCCGGGACACCTAACTCTCCGTAATGAGTGGCGGAGGATGCAGCACACCGTCACCATGGATCGGTATGTGACAAGAGGAGGTGAGACGGAGACAAGCGGGGTGGCGCAGGGACCGGAGGCAAAGCGCGGGAAGCGCACAATGGCGGCGGAGGGCCAGCTGGTCCAGCCGATCCAGACTGCTCCCACAACAGCGGGGAGCGAGAGGGCCATGGAGGAGGGGAAGATAACAGAAGATCAGGAGGGAGAAATTTCCCCAGAAACAAATGCTGAAGGGGCACAGGGGTCCCAGTATCAGGGGGAAGCATGGCTGCAGGGAAGACCAGCTATTACTGCACCAGGGCTGCGAGGGATAGACTACAAGCTGCTGGCCAAGGAAATGGCAATTCATTTAGCAGAAGAATTCAGACAGACAGTCAAAGACGTGGTGGCAGCAACTACAAAAGATTTGCATACTAAAATCAAGCACATGACCAACAACTGCAGGAAGCTGAGGATAGGATTGCTGCAGCAGAGGAGAGAGTGTTGGATTTAGAACAACAGGTGCACGATCTACAGAAACAGTCACTATACACTTTGAACAAACTTGATGATATTGAAAATAGAACTCGCCGTAGCAATCTTAAAATCGTGGGTCTCCCTGAATCCATTTCCCCGGGACAGCTTGTAGAGGTATTTGAGGCTGAACTACCTAAAGAACTGGGTCTTTCCCATAAGTGCAGAACCGAACGTACCCACAGAATAGGACCCCCAAGAGATACCCCCAGGGAAAATGAAAATAACGGCTCCACACGTGATAGAGACTCTGATAAACCGAGACACGCCATTGCCAAATATCTCAACCACAGAGATAAAGAGGAGATACTGCGTGCATATAAGGCTAAAAGACATCCACTCCTGATCCTAGGTCAACAGAGTCTTACTATTTGCTGACTATTCAGTTGAGGTGACTAGGAGGAGAAGAGCCTTCAGCGACACCTGTACAATATTGTTTAAAAGAAACGTCAGGTTCCAACTTAACTACCCGGCCACCCTGCGATTCAGGTCACCAGCAGGCGACATGGTGTCTTTCACAGACCCTGCAGAGGCTATGAAGTCAATTAATGAAAAAAACACCACGCCGGACAGTAATGGGTCGAATTCGAGTAGCCCAAGAGGAGTGGGAGAAACTCATGTACAGGAAAGAGGATTAGATAGTAGAACTGTATCATCACGGACATACAGACTGCGGCCAGAATCTTTGTCACAAAGCTCCCAGGAGAAAATACAGTCTCCTAGACAACAACGCCAACCCGCGTCTAGATGGAACAGGAGAAAAACGGGTCAACCCACTTGATTGGAATGAGACAGGGACATGAAGATACCTCTTCCTTTGATCAACCCTGAGTGGCGACCACCAGAGTATAATCGGATACGGATCCGCCTTTTCAAGAGGATTGAGAAGGAGATTTACGATGTCGAGACGCTCCCCCTTTTTTTTTCTTCCCCCCCCCTTTTTTTTTTTTCTCTTTTTTCAGACGATCTGAGGACGGGGGGGGAGGGGGTGGGGGATGGGGAATGTTAAAAGTTGTGTTAGTTACATACCTACTATTTATGAGAGGTTCTGTGAGGTTTTTCTACCTGCTATGCGTGGGGATAATATTTCATTTTACAACAATGCAGGACGTTAATAACTTTATGTTTATGTTCTTGGGGTCTGGGACCATATTATAGATAATATTATCGGATATTTAAGTGAAGGAGGAGGGCAGAGTTTCTTGCTTCAGCCAGGACGAAAAAAGTGAAGTCAACAAGACTTAAGGATGGAGATGGAGAGAATGGGGGGGAAGAAAAGTTGCGGGGAAGTTTTAATAACAGGGGAGAAAAAACAGCCTTGCTAACACTGATATGTTTGATGTCCTCTTATGCTACCATCTGCCTAAGCAAATATGTTCAGATCCATTACTACTCTACATTTAAGAAATATACCACACACCTATCATTTGAACCCGTTCCCACACAGCAAAGATGGTGAAATGGGTTTCGTGGAACGTTAAGGGCCTAAGATCCCCGGCCAAACGTATGATGGTTCTTCGCCACCTCAAGAGACTTGGAGCTGATGTGGCGTTGCTACAGGAAACACACCTCGCTCCAACCGACTTCTTTAGACTCAAAAAAGAATGGGTGGGGGAGGTGTACGGCTCAGGGGCTGATGACAGGAAAGCTGGGGTCATGATCCTTATTAATAAAAACCTTGCCTGCAGAATACTATCCTCATCATCAGATGATAAGGGGCGACTATACCATATGTGCATTCAGATCCAAAATGTCACCTATAGTCTGTATAATATTTATGCCCCGAATACATTGCAAAAACCCTTTTTTCAAAGCTTGACCGACCAAATCCTGATAGACCAAGAAAGTAACAAAATACTAGGGGGAGATTATAACTGGGTGCTTAATGAGACGGAAGATAGAAAGAGGGAAGATGTGATAGGTTCCTCAGGAGATGATGATAGACCTTCTTCAAGACCAAGTCTGCTAGAAAATCTGCTCACCAATTGCAGTCTGGTTGATACATGGCGCACATTACATCCCCTTGAAAGGGAGTTTACCCACTTTTCTCATGTTCATAAAACATGGTCGAGACTGGATATGTTTTTCACCTCGACCTTGTTGTTTCAGAGAGTGATGGAGGCGGAGATGGGAGACAAGGTCATATCCGACCATAGTCCGATGATACTTGAGACCAAAGATGTCTTCCCCAAGGGAACAGATTATTTGTGGAGGTTCCCTGATACTTTGACAAGAGATGAGAATTTTGGTAAACTGCTTAAAGAATGGTGGTCTGATTTTTATACAAACAATGCAGCTCATGTGTCTACTCCAGGTCTGTTCTGGGAAACTGCAAAGACGGTCTTGCGGGGTCATATGATGGCTCACAGCGCTAAACTGAAAAAACAAGTCAAAGAAAAATATATTTTAGCCAGCACCAAAGTGAGAGAGATGTATCTCACATATAAAGAGACTTAGGGTGAGGCAGATAGAGATAATTGGTTATTGGCAAAGAGGTCGTTTGATACTTGGGCAGCTAGAAGGGAAGAACTATATAGAAACCACCTGGAAATAGAATTGAATTGATATGGTGATAAGGCTGGGCGACTACTGGCGAGACTAGCAAGGGGTAGGAGACCAACCACATCTATATTAACAATTGCTGATAAGCGCGGCAAACTTTGGTCTGATCCCCAAAAAAATTCCCAGATACTAGGAAAACATTATGCAACATTATATAGGGACAGTAACACTAGTAATATGACAGATGTTTCATGGCTGAACTCCATCAATATGCCTGGCCTGACAGAAAATGACAAACTTTATTTAAATAGTCCCGTCTCAACAGATGAAATAAAAATGGCAATTAATCTACTAAATCCTGGTAAAGCACCGGGACCTGATGGCTTCAATGGGCCTTTTTTAAAGTCCTAAAAGATCAGATTTCTCCTGTTTTGATGGAACTATACAATTCCATATTGAGAGGCTCTCCGATTCCAGAAAGAATGAATATGGCCCACATAAAATTGGTTCTTAAGACTGGCAAACCTCCATCGGACCCATCTAGTTACAGACCTATCTCTCTGATAAACCAAGATTTAAAACTTCTGTCAAAAATTTTAGCGGATAGGTTGGCATCGATTTTACCGAGATTGATTTAACCTCATCAATCTGGTTTTGTAAGAGGTCGGTCGACAATTACCAACTTTAGAAGAGCTATGTTACTTATTGATGTAACACGACATAGTGGGAGGGACGGGGTGGGAGATCCAGCCATGGTCATCCTTGATGCGGAGAAAGCGTTCGACAATGTGAGGTGGCCATGGCTGGATTGGGTCCTGGACGCTATCGGCTTAGAGGGGCCCTTTCGCCAATTTTTAAGATCTTTATACAATAACCCGAAAGCATGTATTAGTATTCCGGGATTTCTGTCAGAAACGTTTTCACTGGAGAAAGGAACTCGCCAAGGCTGCCCGCTGTCGCCTCTTCTTTTTAACTTAGCGATAGAGCCACTGGCATTATATCTATCCGCTCAGAACACCCATGAAGGCATTAGAGTAGGAGAAAAGGAAGTTAAGTTGTCCCTTTTTGCCGATGATATTATTCTATTTGTGCAACACCCACTAAGAGACCTCAAAACAATCCTAGACACCATAGAAAAAATAGGGACACTATCAGGATTCATATTAAATAGAGACAAATGTGAAATTCTCTTCCTCAAAAAATGGAAAACCTAATAGACCTGTAACTACACTATGTGGTATCCCTGTTGCCAAAAATAACTTGAAATATCTAGGAGTTCAGATGGCTAGAACACCTGATCTGATATACAAATTGAATTTTCTTCCAATAATAGAAAAAATAGAAAGAGAATTGGAATGCTGGAAAAATCTTCCCCTGTCGCTGCTAGGCCGATCTCACTTGATCAAAATGGTTAGCTTCGCTAGACTACTCTATCCGCTCCAAACGATTCCAATGTTGCTAAAACACACAGACGTTAGGCGACTGAATACGGCATTTTCCAAATTCCTGTGGGGAGGCAAAAGAACCAGAATTAAACTAACTACCCTAATGCAGGCAAGAGAAGAGGGGGGACTGAGAGTCCCAGATATTAGGGGTTATAATTTGGCATGCGTCATGAGAAATGTCCTAGACTGGATCAACAATACCTCCAAGTTCTCTGATTTGGCCCTAGAGGGAGAGTTCTCCAAACCCTGGTAACTATCGGCCCTGTTGCATTCCTCACTGAAAACACTGCCCCCAAGAATCAAGTGCACAACTATTTGTAGAGACATAGTGATGACTTGGAAGGCAGTGAGAAAAAAAATGAATCTTTCATGGCAGATTTCTAAAATTTTGAACCCCTGGGCCGCACCATCCTTTTCGCAAGGGACTGACAATCTGTTATTTCGTACATGGAGGGAGAGGGGTGTAAAAACTCTGGGAGACCTTATGCACGTGGGGGAGAAGAGATGGTTGACGAGTACTGAAATTCTAGACAAATTTAACCTCCCAGGGTCCCATTGGTTGCCGTGTTTACAAATTCAGCGACATCTCCTGTCTCGCTTACGTAATATTAAGGCAGAAATAGAAGGAGGCGAGTGGGGAGAATTAATGGGAATTACCCCCAATGACATATCTATAACCACCCTGTATAGTAAGCTACAAAAAACCCTCAAACCCCTGATGTCCCATAAACTATTTTCCATATGGAGGAAACACTACACTGAACCAGACCTAACTCAAAATATATTAAAAGGATGGGACTTGGTAAGGAAACATATTATAAACGAAAAATGGAGGGATACTCAGTACAGAGTAATACATTGTACTATCAAAGGCTTCAATATCCCACCTTCTCCGGCCAATAGTGAAAGATGGGTTGAGTGCCCTAAATGTAAAACCCCAATGACTGATCTTGAACATGGGATTTGGTCTTGCGCGGAAACACAAAAGTATTGGAGGGAGGTGGGATTATTTCCGGTGGAATGTAGAAATGATCCGAGGTTATGGCTGTTCCACTATTCAGCTGCTTCCACATCGGGTGGGCAGATACATGTCCTATTTCACACAATATCTCTTGTGGCCAAGAGACAACTCCTGTCACACTGGCTCCAGGAAGCTGTCCCTTCAATTAAAATAGTACGAAATATGCTCAGGAGATCCTTGGAGCTTGAATCCATGGAGACACTTAGAAATCCTACCAAAATGACCCATACATTTTTTCACAAATGGAAACCATTTATTCTGAAAACATTATCAGATGTAGAGATAGAAAGATTTATGACACCTTACAAACACACAGAGTGGTATGCTTTAGAGGATTTGAAAGGTACACTAGGCAAATTGAGAGGTAGCATTTAACTCTTACAAGAGATTTCTATAATTAATATATGTTTTAGCTAGGCATAATCAACCAAATAGTAATAAATGACGATTAAACAATAGGGGGAGGGATGAAAGGGATTCTTATTCTCTTTGTTACCAATATATGTTTAAATTTGTGAGATAATTGAGATACGGTCATATATATATCTAATTACTGCTGTTACAAATGTCAATAATTTCACATTGCTTTTTGAATTTTTTCTCTTGTAATGATTTATTCTCAATAAAAATGATGGTTCAAAAAAAAAAAAAAAAAGATGGAGTCTTTTTTGTTTTATTTCTATTAAAATATTTTTTCTCTGTGTTGTGTTTTTTTGTAAAACATTCACTAGAAATTCATGGCGGTCATGTCTAATATTGGCGTGACCCCATGAATTTCAGGTTTAGGGTCAGCTGATAACACAAAGCTGGCCCCTTTATTACCCAGTGAGCCATGGCACCAGGGCCCTGTATGAGCTGGATACAGCGCCAGAAGATGGCGGTTCAATGAACGCGCCATCTTCTGGGGTGGCTGCGGGCTGCAATTCGCAGCAGGGGGTGCCCAGAAAGCTTGGGCCTCCCTGCGCTGTGGATTCCGGCCCCCAGCTGCCTAGCTGTACCTGGCTGGACATTGAAATAGCACGAAACCCCACGCATTTCTTTTTTTATTATTTCATGAAATTCATAAAATAATATAAAAAAAAAAGGGCTTCCCTATATTTTTGTTTCCAGGCAGGTACAAATAGGCACCTGAGGGTTGAGGGCAGCCCATTCCTGCCTGCGGTACCCGGCTGGACACAAAAATACGGCGAAGCCCACATCAAATGTTTGGGAAAAATACATTAAAAATATACATTTAGGGGCTGCATCTTTATTAACCCCTACAGGCTGGATCGCTGCGGCATTGTAAGGGGGGTTAACTCAGATCACCTGAGGACAGCTCAGGTGGCATGACCTGAGCAGTCTTCAGGTGAATTGCGTTAACACCCCAGCGATCCGGCCTCGATGGGTTAATAAAGATGCAGTCCCTAAATGTTTTTTTTTATGATTTCTTTAAAAAAAAAATTGACGTGGGCTTCGTCATATTTTTGTGTCCAGTCGGGTACAGCAGGCAGGAACGGACTGCACCCAACCCCTGGTGCCTATTTGTACTTGTCTGCCTGCCACAAAGCATATGGACCATGGTTAATGAGCAGGTCTGGTCACCTTATATACCTGAGCACTTCTTTCAGGACATGGGGTTCTTCTGGATTGGAAGAATAAGACTGTGCTCTCTTTGGCCGAATTTCAAGCCGCATACATAATATTGCTATGAGTCATGAGTCTCTGACAAAGGGGATGAGAGGGTTAAGTAATTTACATTAAATTAGCAATATGCAACCTTGCAGAATGGGGCTCCAAGCCGAGTGGCAAGAACAATGAATTAGCAAACATGGGATAGCAAGTAAAAGGAAATTAGTCTGTCCAGTTTAAGATGCTTATCCCATGCCATACATTGAAAAAGTCCATGTCACCAGATTCTCGTGATGGGCACTAGCGCCACTTCAGACCTCCAGGAAGATGGTTCTGCAGCCTGGATGGAGCAGTTCCCTGCAGGTTGAGCTGAGTCCCCGGGGTAGAGATGCACTTTTAATGGTGGTGCAGAATGTGAAGATGATCTGTGGAGTAGTGCAGCAGATAAACAGACACACAGAGGCTTTGTCACTCTACACGGGTACTTTACTCTTTAAACCAGTTCAGATGGCAGTTCAGGTTACAGCACAAACAGTCTATTATCAGATAGCTGGTTGGGTAGTCACAGGGGGTTGCAAGGTCATTCAGCAGATCCCGTAGTATACTCTCTCTTGTCGATCCCGTGTCCTGCTGCTAAAACCTACCCCAGCACAGCCCTCTTGTATATCGGACCCGTTGAGGTGCTGTGAGATTGCCTTCTTCTCCCTCTATTTCTCTCTGAAGGGGCTCAACCTTTGGTGGGCAATCCTGGCGAGGCTGCACTTTCTAGACAGGGTGTCAGGGTGGATGAACTGACTCGTAACGACCTGTGTGGATGGCTTAGGGGCTGGACTCCCTGCACCGTATCCTCGAAGCCAGTACTCCATTAGGTGGACCAAGGTTCCCCCAGAGCATGGGAGCTCCGATATGGGGTCCCCTCTTTCTGTTCCTGGGCTGCCTCTTCTTTAGGCTCCCTCCCTGGGAGTCTCCTTCTCTCGCTCGGAGGCTCACCTCTCTTTCTCTGCTTAGTGCAATCTAGAACTCTACTGTCTAACTTCCCTCCTCCCCTAACTCTCCCCTTATGGACTGGGCTCCAACCATTTGCCTAGGCTCGAGTGTGGGAGTGCTAGGTTGGGAGCCGCCTACTAACCTTTCTCTCCCCTGTGACAGGAATAACTGCACACTCATTTGTGGGTGCAGTACCCCTACTGTGGTGCACTGACCAGTAGGGCGCCACATTCCCCCTTGGTGGAATACACTCATCCGCCAGTGTGTCTACCTGGTACAGGTGTAGAGTAGAATTTTTGTATTTTAATAACATTCACAGGTATTATTTACAATAATTAAACATTATTTTTCTTCCCTTTATGGGAGTCACCATACTTAAACATTGCAAACATTACTAACTTCATTGGCCTCACTGGGACCGGTAAACACTGTGCAGACCCAGCGGTAATTGTCCGTCACCAAGCAAGTGTCCTAGGTCACCGCTGGGCTGCTTTGGAATCAAACATGATATCACACAAGGGTCTCTGGCTTAACGCTTTACAGCCCAGGCTCAAACATAATCAACGGGGGAAACATGGCTCAGAGTTTCTCATGAAAGTTTATGAGTCTTCATCATTCAATAGGGATTCAAAGCATAATTTAACTAAGTACATTTCGATTAACGTTCATGTGGTAATGTTCTGCATCTTACAGATGGGACGCACGGATGGCGAACCAACCCATTGGCCCTGCATGTTGCTCATAAGTGACTTGATCTCCCCGATATAAGTCCCGGTCCGGGTGACCTCTGCGGAGATGCGCTTCGACGTCTCTCTTCACCACTAAAATATCGTCTTTTAGTCTTGTTTCTCTAATGAATCTCCACCCATCCCCATAATGGAAGGATACCACAGTACCTGTTTTTTGTAGGTCAAAGGGTAACAGGGTTGCCGGCAGGTCTCGTTGCGTGTATGGCGGCTCTCCATCTCCCGCTGCCACCACTCCTCGTGGCGGCGCTGTTGAACCGCCTGGTCCACCGGGCTGACTTGTGAAAAGTATTCTGGTAGTGGGGAAATGGGTCCTGGGGCACTCGGGGAGGCACTGATGTTGGCATGGTCTCGCACCAGTACTCTGTTGCACTCTACCAAGCTGCTTCAGAACTGATGGCTCCAGTGGCAAGTTCTTGGTCATCAAGGGCTGGATCCTCATCCTCGGAGCCTGTCTGGTCGTCGTCCTCTTCAATGGCCTCCACGATCAGATCCTGCTCCAGGTCGGGTTCTCCGGGGTCTTGGGTCTCTGGTCCTGGGATGTTGGCAGGGTTTGCAGGCGGGTTTATAGAGTCATCAGTCTGTAACCCTGCATTCATGGTCTGTGCAGTCTTCGGTTCCCTGGCCGGGTGACCGCTTGCTGCCAGGTTCTCTGCTGCTGCTTATGCAGCTGCTGCAGCCTCCCGGGCCTCTTGATCCATTGCCCGGGTCATCAGTTCCATGGCCCTGTTCGCACTCCAGCGGCGGATGACTCACTCCACAGTCTCAATGATATTTTCCTTTAGCTCCTGGAAGGCGGCTCTCCAGAAGGCCTCATCTCCCTCTTGGTGAGGAGGGAGACCGCCCTTGGATCCCCGCGTGCAGCTTGGGCATCCTGTTCCACTTCTCTGAGCAGGTCCGTCAGCTGGGTTGCCGCTATTGCTCCGGGTAACTCGGCTGCTCTTCTGCACGCTTTTCTTCTGGTCACATCCTTGCACTTTTTGGGCGTGTTTCCTGGAGCTTCCTGCTTTGGCGCGTCTCCTTGGTTGATTGATGGCAATCGGGGCGGGCAAACTGTTTCGCACCTCTGGTAAGGCCCTCCAATGGTAAAGGGCTGAGGTACACCCCTGGGCCTGCATGTTGTTCTTCACATGGTTAAGCCGCCATCTTGAGCTTCCCAGTAAAATGGCGGGAACCCGTTCTCAGTGCCGTACGGTGGTGGTGAAAGTTTTTTCGGCTAAAAATTTCAAAGTCCAAAGGCACACAGTACCTAGTTGCACTGGGCATGCAATACTATTTGTGATGCCAAAGTTGACTAGCCCAGGGTTGTATGGGGGACTTGGATGTCTGGGCCCTGCTGTGTTTGGGATGTCACTGGTGGCCTGAGGTTAGGGAATAGAAATAAAGAAAAATAAAAGTTTCTCATGAAGCCACCTGCAGATTCTGGTGATGGGCACTAGCGCCGCTTCAGACCTCTGGGGAAGATGGTACTGCAGCCTGAATGGAGTAGCTCCCTGCAGGTGGAGCTGAGTCCCCGGGGCAGAGATGCACCTGTAATAGTGGTGCAGAATGTGGAGATGATCTGTGGAGCCGTGCAGCATATGTACAGACACACTTTGTCACTTGTGAGGCAGTGAGGGGAATCATATGCAAGGGACGATTTGTATCCCCCAGAATGTGCACTGTAGTGTCTTGAACCCAGTATGGAGTGCAGGATAGGGGGACGATCCACTCCCTCCACTCTTTGTCTTGGAGGATCCCCCAGAGGGAGGCACAGGGTTACATGTGGCACCCCTGCAGGGGATTGACCACTCCTGTCCTCCCATCTACCCCATTGGACCTAAAGCACTGGACATAAAGGCAGGAGTCACATACCAAGTAACAATTACAGTTCTTAGGGTTCATACCAAGAACTATAACTAAACTTCTTCTTAGCTGCAAGGCAAACCAGGAGTTTCTTAAACAGAGGCTTAGGCACAACAGCCATGCTATATAAAATTAACCGGATAATGGACCATTAGAAGACCAATCCTGACGAAGACCCGTTGTTGGGTCGAAACGTTGATTGTTTGTCTTCACAACTGCACATGACTAAAAACCACTTCATGCAAAGATACTACTTCTCAAGCTTATTCTTAACAGTGTGCCAAGGATAAACTTTACTATCATGTACCTGTTACCCTGTCACCAGTAAAAGGTACCGAAACAACGATCACTGTGTGTCTGTCTGCTTAACCGCCGCTAGTCACCGCATTGACTGCAGAGATGCAACTACTACTCCCCTCATCCATCCCCTCTGCCCTGAGGAAAGCTCTACCTGTGGGGAGCTGTACCACACTCTGCTGCACCCACCATCACCTCAGCGGCTGGCTGCAGCGCTGGTATACCCATTACCAGGTACCATAGGTGGCGTCACATTACCAATCCCCTTATTCCCCACCATTCCATTGAAGGTCCAGGGTACGGGACCGGGGACCGACCAGCCGTGATCCCCCATCAAAGCGCCATCAGCCCCGGTACCCGAGTACCCCTACCCTGTCAACCGCCTCAAGTCTGGCATCACGAACAGGATCCCGTGCCGAGTAAAACCAGGTACTGTGTTCCAAAAGAATCAAACTTTATTAACTGTTTGTGAACTGTAAAACCGGACCGCCATTACAGAAATTGAACTGCGCCACAGCGCTCGTGAAAAAGGGAAGATAAGCCCCGCCCCTTCACTCTGCCGGAGATTAGCGAAGCGCAGCTCCCAGTTCCGGAGATACCCGAGGTGCTCCACTCCCCCTGCAGAGCTGCCGACAACCGGTAAAGTTTATTTTTATCTCACCGGCTGGCAGCGATTAACTAGGAGGGCCCCATCATGAGTGACTCAGACGATGCACAGGTCCCCGACAGGGGGGATGCCCGAAATGCAGCACCTGGAGTAGCGGCACAAATGATGCCAAAAGCCTTGCTGTACATACCGGGTGCCAAATGGTTACCAACATAGAAAGGTAAACCCGGTACCTTAGCAACCTTTAAGCAAAAGATGTGTGCAATGCTAGACATGTATACGATGACAGAAAAGCAGCGAGTTACTGTTGTGCTGGAACAATTAACAGGCGCAGCGGAGCTGGGGGTTGAGTCCTGGAGTGATGCTGACAGGGACTCTGCTGCTAAAGTATTTGATAAGCTCAAAATGTTTTTTGAAAAGCGCACACAGTCTGAATTGAGGATGCTGTTCTACCAATGCAAGCAGAGACCGCAGGATACCATCAGAGACTATGCCCTCTGTTTACAAGGGGCACTCCGGTCCTTGAAACAGGTAGACACAGCAAGTGTACTGGAAGAGGATAAAATGCTTGGTGAGCAGTTTGCACAAGGATTGAGGTCACACTACCACCGCCAGCAGGTACACATGTGGGTCTTGGATCATCCAACAGTGAACTTTAATGACTTAAAAGATCGCGTAATAACAGTGTTAAGAGATCCCTGCAGAACCTGCAATATAATCCTCTCCCATATCCAGAGATCCAGTGCCTGCAGAACCTGCAATAACACCTCTCCCATTGACTGTAAACCCATTTCTAAAGATCCTGCAAAGGTGGAAAGACAAGCTGTAGCAGATAACTCAGATGATGACCTGCGCAACCAGGTGCTGCAGCTAACAAAAAACATGGACTATGTACTAAAACCCTTGCAAGCCATGCCTAGGACACTACCACCAAGCAAAATCCAACTAGCTGATTGCCCTGAGGATGTCCCATAGATGCGGAGGAAGAACAAGTCTCCCGTGCAGGGAACCAATGCACCATTCCAACGTAGACCCATGTCGCCCGTGGAGGGGACCAACAATTCGCCCGTTCAGGGGACCGACACACCATTCCAATGCAGAGCCAGGGACTACACAGATTCTTCAGGACAACCGATCTGTCTACGATGCAACAAACCAGGCCACTTTGCAAGAGGATGTCCTTTAAACACGAGATTCTTGGGCTCGAGGGCCAGCCCCCAGGAGTAGAGCAGCTGGTCCCAAAATGACTGGCGTAATCGGTACATGGGAGGCCGTCCGTACCTCAACATTACTAGAAAGAATCCCCATGTCGGCCCTACTGGACACCGGGTCGCAGGTTACCACGATCCCACATATCCTTTACAAACAATTTTAGTCTGATACCGATGTCAAACCCCCAGACCCTAATTTTTATATTATTGCAGCTAATGGACAACCACAGAATCAGGTGGGGTTCAGAGAAGTTACAATAAAGTTGGGGAGGGTAGAGTTTAAAGGCCAAGGGTTATGTGTGGTAGAGGACAAACCTGATGAAAAATACCCCTATATGTTAATTGGTTCTAATGTTATGGAAAACTGATTTGGAGAAGTGTTGTTTTTACTCTGACAGATTGCTGAGACTGATGGTTATGGGCAAACGAGAGTAATCCAAAGATAGATCCAAGCCCTCATCAACAAGCAACAGGTAAGGCTACTTTCACATTACGATTTTTAGGGAGCCGATGCTGTCTGATATAAATCGGACAGCATCGGCTCCCTTCTGATGCCTGGAATCAGATGCCAAATAGGCATCCCATTCCGGCATTAAATCGTAGCCTCCGGGCTGAAAAAAAGAAAAAAAAAAAAGCTTATGCTCACCTTCCCCTGAGCCCCCGCCGTCTTCCTGCAGGCTCCCGGTGGCTCCCGCAGGCTCCCAGTGGCTGCAGAGGTCTTCTTCTGCAGTTCAGGACCTGCGGTGATGGTATAGTCACGTGACACCAGGTTACACCATGGTAACCCGCGGTCACATGACTGTGACATCACCACAGGTCCTGAACTGCAGAAGAAGACCTCTGCAGCCACCGGGAGCCTGCGGGAGCCACCGGGAGCCTGCAGGAAGACGGTCGGGGCTCGGGGGGAGGTGAGCAAAAACTTTTTTTTTTTTTTTAACCCTTGTGCTCCCAGTTAGGAGCAGTTTTACTGTACTGAGCATGCTCAGTACAGTAAAATCGGGTCCGAGGAGACATCAGATGTTTCCTCTGACCCTTCTCCATAGGGCCCCATGTTATAGGGATCGGGTCGGATCGGATGTGCACTAAATGCCATCCGATTTGGTCCGATCCGATTCTGTCAGATTTTATTTTCGGTGCAAAAATCGGAGCAGTCTCCGATTTTTGCACCGATAATAAAATCGGACAGAATCGGATCGGACCAAATCGGATGGCATTTAGTGCACATCCGATTCGGTCCGATGCCCATAGGGCTGCATGGGGGAAAATTCGGATCCGATGCTGTCCGATTTTGATCGGACAGCATCGGATCTGAAAAATCCGTAGTGTGAAACCAGCCTAAATCTGTCTGGGGGAGAAATTGGCAGTGTACGGGTAACAGACCCGGTTTCCATTGTGTTACCACCAAAAAGTGAAATGATGATATGGTGTCGAGCAGCAATAGTTCTCAGAGGAAAGGATTACCAGGCAGTTGTAGAGCCGGTATATTCAGAGCATAGACCTACACTACTGACAGCCAGAGGGGTGGTATATGTACGCAAGGGAAGAGTACCAATCCGTGTATTAAATTGTGGGGAAGAGGAAACAAAATTACCCTGGCATGCTACTGTAGCAAAGCTGTATACTGTCTGTAACAACAACATACAGGCAATAGAACCTGTTTCCTCATCTATTCAGGCAGAGGATAACAACTCCAAAAGACAGCTAGAGGAGTGGTGTCAGCAGTTGCATGTAGGAACTGATGCCACCTCTTTTCAACAGGAGCACAGAGTTTACCGGGTAGAACAGGAGTTCGAACAGATATTCAGCAAACACCCATTAGATTTTGGGAGGATTAAAGGGGTACACCATCGCATACCCACAGGAGATCATCCGCCAATTAAATTGAGACACAGACCCATTCCACCAAATCACTACCAGCATGCCAAAGAGATGCTGCGGGACATGAAGGAGACCAGGGTTATGAGATAGCTGTAGTCCCTGGGCAGCTCCTTTAGTCCTAGTCAGAAAGAAGGATGCCACGATGAGGATGTGTGTGGATTATAGGGAGGTCAATAAGTTCACTCACAAAAATGCTTACCCATTACCCTGAATAGAGGAGTCTATAGTTGCAATAAAGACCGCTGATTATTTCTCCACTTTAGATCTCACTAGTGGGTATTGGCAGGTTTCCGTTGCAGAAGAAGACCGAGAGAAGACGGCATTCACAACACCAATGGGACTATGCAAATTCAAAAGCATGCCATTCGGGTTATGCAATTATGCAATACACCTGGAACGTTTCAAAGAATCATGGAATGTTGCCTGACACACCGGAACTTCGAGACAGTACTGTTATACCTGGACGACTTCATTGTGTATTCCAAAACCTACGAAGAACACCTGTAACACCTGGCGGAGGTATTTGAGGCTTTAGCAAAGTATGGGATGAAGCTTAAACCATCTAAATGTCACTTGCTGAAACCTAAAGTCCAATACCTGGGACACGTAGTCAGCGCAGATGGAGAAGCACCAGACCCCGAAAAAGTAACAGCTATCCAGGATTGGCAGAGACCAACAACCGTCACCGAGGTACGTCAGTTCTTAGGTTTGGTTGGGTAATACAGAAAAATTATTAAGGGCTACACAAAGATGGCCTTTAATAATCTGGTAGGCCAGTCTAAGAACAGAAGATATTCAGAGCCACCATTGGAATGGGGAGAGGAACAAGAAAATTCCTTCCAACAAATGAAGCAGGCTCTAACCAGTGAGGAAATCCTGGGTTACCCCAATTATAACCTACCATTCGTCCTTTACACTGACCCAAGCAATGTAGGCCTGGGAGCAGTCCCTTCCTAGATTCAAGATGGTAGAGAGAAAGTAATTTCCTACGCCAGCAGAAAACTTTGACCCACTGAGAGGAACCCGGAAAACTACAGTTCCTTTAAGTTGGAGTTCCTGGCCTTGGTCTGGGCTATAACAGAAAGGTTCAAGCATTACCTCGCAGCTTCAAAATTTACCGTCTACACGGATAATAACCCGTTAACACACCTGGATACCGCAAAGCTTGGAGCATTGGAGCACCGCTGGATGGCCTGACTATCGAACTATGACTTTACTATCAAATACCGAGCAGGCCACAACAATGCAAATGCTGATGCCCTCTCCAGAAACCCTCAAGTACATCTACAAGGAATTGAAGAAGAAGAGGATGACTTAGAGGTAATAGAACTTCCAGCTTTCCATAAAAGTAGAAAATGGAAAATCGCTGAAAATCACATCTACCAGAACCGTCAGACTGTTGAACTAAACCCGTTGCCTCACTATGGATGGAAGGAGACTCAAGACAGTGATCCGTCAGTGAGCCTTGTAAAGAAGTTAATAACCCAACCGTATTCCCAACTTGAAAAGAATGCTGCACCAGAAGCCCATTACCTGTGTAAAGAAAGAAGCAGGTTATTCATATATCAAGGTCAACTATGCAGATGTTATATCAACCCAAGAACACATGAAATGGTATGGCAAGTTGAGGTTCCAAAGAGAGACGTCCAAATGGTATTGGAAGCGTACCACGACGGAGCAGGACACTTTGGATGGAGAAAACTGGAAATATTGTTACGTGAGAGATTCTATTGGATCAGCATGAGGTCTTCCATAGAGAAATGGTGTAAAAATTGTGGACCATGCTCATTAAGAAGAAGAGACCGTAACAGCCAGAAAGCACCACTCCAGCCTATCATCACCAAACAACCATTAGAACTGGTAGCCTTAGATCATGTCAAACTCGCACCCAGCAAATCAGGTTATACCTATGCTCTTACCATGGTAGACCACTATTCCAGATTCATTGTGGTAGCTCCGGTAAAGGATTTAACAGCTCAAATAGCAGCAGCAAAAACTTTCCAAGCTTATTTCTGCAGATCACATGGTTATCCAGAACAGGTATTGACAGACCAAGATCCTGCCTTTGAAGCTGAAATATTTCAAGAGTTCTGTCGCCTATACGGATGCAAGAAAATCCGTACCACACCTTACCATCCTCAAACTAATAGAATGTACGAAAAGATGAATCATGTGGTAATTGAATTGCTGAAAACTCTGCCCTTAGAAGAACGAAATCAATGACCAGAGAAGTTACCAGATCTAGTTAACATCTACAACAACATTCCAGTAAGCTCAACAAATTGTCTCCCTGCATACCTAATGAGAGCAAGACCAGGAAAATTGCCAGTAGACTTTGAAATAGACTTAGTAGTTCCTGAAGCAGATACTACAGATGCAGAATGGCATACTAGAAGGAAAGAACAATACCAGAGAATACTAGAATGCGTTGAGAGAAGTCTGGAAAAATCTAGAGAAAGACAGGAAACCAACTTTAACAAAAGTGCGCAAGGAACGCCCTTAACACCAGGTGAATTGGTTTTGAAAAGAAGAGAAAATTGCACAAACTAGATGATTAATGGGAAAAAGAACCATACGCTGTGTTACCATCTGAATTTGATAACCAGAAAACCTGTGTCATCAGCAAGGACAATGGTGAAACCACAGCAACAGTGTCTAGGGATCATTTGAAGAAGTGCCCTCAACAACTTCAACCAGAAGAAAATGTACTTTGTTCAGAACCAGAAGAGAGAGAGAAGCCAAAGACAGTCCTGACAATCATTGGAGAGTTACCAGCAGATTGGCCTCCAATAGAAGGTACATACCTAATTCCAACATTGATGTTCCCACCAGCAGTAGAAACGCCAAGAGTACAAGAACCACCCGTTGTACCGGAACCAGAGAATTCTGCAATCGGTGTACCTGTCATTCCTACTGTGAGATCAGGTAGTCGCAGACTGCTACCCAGTTTACCAGTTACAAATAGACTCACTCTCTCCAATCCTACACCAGAATTACGTAGGTCAATACGTGTCAATCTAAGACACCCACCACTTAGGTACAGAGAATAAACTATAACATGTGAGAAATGTAAATATGTGCAGAATGTAAATATGTTATTAATGCTAACCTACAGAGAAGGGTGAAGAGTAGGTAAAAACAACCCAGACCAGGTACATAACACCAGTAAGAGTGGTGAGTGGAGTTGGCATAAGGAGCTGTCTAGGGAGAGCAAAATCTTGGCCAATAGGTGACCCCAGGGCCAGGAGGCCTACAACGCTTATGACCCAGTAGAGGCCCCTGCAGTACCTAGGACTCCTACGCCGAGGCACACGTTTTGTTTGTTGTTGTGTTGCTGACCTTTAAGCCACAGAGACTTTGCCTGTTGGACTTTTGAATTTTCCCTTTTCTTACTTTCAAAAATGGACCATAGCCACAGGACTGGTAGTGGCAAACACCTGTTTAAACACCCTTTAAACAGCCTGCAGCAGATGGACTAGAGCTGTATGGACTGGTTACCCGTTTTCTTATTTATACCTGTTTTTTGTAAATTTTTCATTTTGAGACTCTGTTTAATTATTAAATGTAAATAGTTAATTTATGTTGTAGTTATGAAAAATGTTTAAGTCCCGGAGTACTGCAGGAGATTGCCACAGGATCCACCGGTGCAAGGAGAGAATTACACCTTGGTTCACACAGCACACAACACCTTCCACACCAGACCTGAAGGGGGAGCTCTACTGGCTGCCTTAAGCCAGTTCCCCTTTAAAAGATCCAAGCCTAAGGGGAGGAGTCAGTTAGTCCCGGAGTGAGTCGGAGTAGAGAGTCTGAGGAGAGAGCTGGAGCAAGGAGCTGGTCGCTGGGAAGGATCCAGGCCCTGGACCAGGGACCACTGACCACTGTGTTGCACCCTAGGGAGAGGGTCGGAGGCCAATAGAAGAAGTAGGGAAATCAAGGAAAGGAACCAGTTGAGGTTTCCATATAGTACACCCGGACACTGGAGTCCGACACTTCCAGCATCCACTGCAGCAGTAAACCCCCGGGAGAACCAGGAGGAGTTAATCCCTGAAGCAAGTCAAGTAAGAGACACTCAAACTGACCAAGTACAGGATCAAGGGCCATAGGAGAAACAGGGACCCCGCAGAAGGACCTCATAGTCAGTTTAGAGTAAGGCCTTGAGAGGGATGGATTTACCCCAAACCACAGAGCACAGAGACAGAGGAGGCCTCACAACTTTCTAAGGTGGAAGTCCCAAGTTGCACCATGGACCTGGTTATTTCTCTTGACTGTACCTGTTATCCTGTCACCAGTAAAAGGTACCAAAACAACGATCACTGTGTGTGTGTGTGCCTGCTTAACCGCCGCTAGTCACCGCATTTACTGCAGAGACGTGACTACTACTCCCCTCATCCATCCCCACTGCCCTGAGGAAAGCTCCACCTGTCGGGATCTGTTCCACACTCTGCTGCACCCACCATCACCTCAGCGGCCTGCTGCAGTGCTGGTATAGCCATTACCAGGTACCATAGGTGGCAAAAACATTACCAATCCCCTTATTCTCAACCATTCCCCGCCATTGAGGGTCCAGGGCATGGTACCGAGTACTGACCACCAGTGATCCCCCATCAAAGTCGCCATCAGCCCGGGTACCCGAGTACCCCCTACCCTGTCGAATGCCTCATAAAAGCTAAGCTAGAATATGGGTGGGGTTCTCTGTGTGGAGCTTCGGTCTGAGGGAAGACAGATGAGGCTAGTGAGCGGCCAGGTCAGGAGAGTGCAGAAGTTATGTGCTGATACAACACTGGCGCTACCTCATATATGGTGGAGAATGCGGGCATTGTGAACTAAGGCATACCCCAAAGACTGCATGTCCATACTCAAGCCGGCAAAGCTACAGTTCAGGCCGGCCGACAAAATGAAGGAACTACTAAAGCAGTTGGTGATTACACAGCGGTAACATCAGGTGCAGTTTCAACAGCAGCAGAAAACTAATGAACTGCTTCTACAGCAAATTGTGGCACTGCGAGACACGCCACCCGCGCCTACCCCGGAACGGCGTGAGGCCCGGGAAAGGGTCCGCTCGACATTGAGGAAGCTGAGTCAGGAGGATGATGTGGAAGCTTTCCTCACCGTCTATGAGTGCACAGCAGAGCGGGAAAACCTACCAGCCGACCAGTGGGCTGAAGTGGTGGCTAAATTCCTGATGGGCGATGCGCAGAATGCCTACTTTGACCTCAGTCAAGAGGATGCTCAGGACTACGGGAAGAAAAAGGTGAAATTCTTGCTCGACTGGGGGTTAATACCTATGAGAGAGCCCAACGGGTGTTTTCATGGACCTTTGTGGAGACCAAATCTGCTTGGCCTCAGGCATATGACTTGCTGCAGCTAGTAAAATGGTGGCTCCAGCCTGAGCTCTTGTCTCCGGGCCAGATGGTGGTATGGACTCTGCCAGTCGCTATACAGTGTTGGGTGGGGCAAGGGGACCTGGGTAACCTGGACCAGGTGTTTAGCCTGATTGAGCGGTATACAGCCACCCAGGAGTTCGTGCAGGAGTCTGCCCCAATGCGTCTGTCATGGGAAAAGGCACACGTCCCTCTACTGGGGACAATAAAACTCAAGCTCTCGGCGAGGGGGTACCCTGGAGTGAAGCTGGTAGGAGGCCAGGTTCCCGTAGATGGGACTCCCGGACTGGCCGTGCCACTGCTATGAGGTGCTGGCAATGCCAAGGGCCAGGACATGTGGCTTCCTATTGCCCCCTGACTGTTGAACCCATGGACTGCGGGTTTACACGCTGGATGTCTCTGTATGCTAGCACCGTGTTTGCCGCAGATGTGGTTGTTCCCAAAATGGAACCACACCTGTGCCCTGTGTGCATCAATGGACATAGAGTGGAGGCTCTCTTGGACTCCGAAGCTTGGTGACTCTGGTTCATGGGTTGTTGATCCCTAGGTTGGAACCCACTGGGGGGGAAGGTCAGGGTCATATGTATACATGGTGACTTCCGCGAGTATCTGACAGTGGAAGTGACCTTTTCCACTCCGTGTGGAGAGGTAAAACATGTGGTCAGAGTGGTAAAGCCTCTACCTTTCGGGACTATGCTGGGAAGAAATTTGTCATTGTTTTGGTTCTTATGGGATAGGAAGAGTAACCCTCCGCGAATAACCATGTGTCCGGGTTCAGAACCTAAAGATCCCGAGCCAGGGATACCTGCCGTAGGGGTCGCCAACCTGGAAAGAGAGCTCGAGGAGACCCCATCGATTCCAGAGCTGGAAGTATCCTGGGGAGCGTTTGGGACAGCTCAGCTGCAGGATCCTACCCTGACCCTGGCATGGGAAAGGGTAATAGAGGTAAATGGGGTGGCTCAGCAATCGGGGCAGAGACTGTTTTTCCACGCATGGTGGTCAACCAGGAGTTACTCTATAGGGTTGACAAGATCCAGGATGAGGTCGTGGAACAGCTAGTAGTGCCGCAGTCCCACCGTCGAGCGGTCCTCGAGATGGCCCATTCCCACCTGCTGGGGGAGCATCTTGAGATCAAAAAGACACAAGAGCGCATCTTGCAGTGGTTCTTTTGGCCTGGGATTTATGCAGATGTCCAGAGGTACTGTGATTCCTGCCCGGAATGTCAGCTGACCACACCCATCGCAAGCTTCCGTAGTCCATTGTTACCTCTACCGGTTATAGAGGTGCCTTTTGAATGGATTGCAATGGATTTGGTGGGGCCTATTGTAAAGTCTGCATGGGGCCACCAACACATACTCGTGGTCGTCGATTACGCCACCCGATACCCGGAGGCGATTCCGCTACACCACCCCTCTGCTAAGCTTATCACACGGGAGCTGTTTGCTATGTTCTGTCACCAGGGGCTGCCTAAGGAGATCCTTACAGATCAGGGGACTCCTTTTATGTCCAAGGTGACAAAGGAACTGTGTAAACTGCTGAAAATAAAACAGATGCGCATCGGTGTACCATCCAAAGACCGACGCGTTGTCGAGCGGTTTAATAAAACCCTTAAATCCATGCTAAAAAAGGTGGTTGCCAAGGATGGGAGGGATTGGGACATGTTACTGCCCTATTTGATGTTTGCCGTCTGGAAGGTACCACAGACGTCTGCGGGATTTTCACCCTTTGAGCTACTGTACGGCAGGCATCCTAGGGGGTTGCTGGATGTAGCCAAAGAAACGTGGGAACAGGAACCAACATCATATAAAATTGTAATTGAGCACGTGGCTAAATTGCAGGACCGGATCACAGCGGTCATGCCTATAGTAAAAGAGCACCTACTGGATGCCCAGGAAGCGCAAAGTCGCACGTATACTAAAAGGGCCACCATCAAGTCCTTTAAGGTTGAGGATTGAGTATTGGTCTTAGTGCCCACTGCCGTGAGTAAACTCTTGGTCAAGTGGCAGGGGCCATATGAAATCCAGGAAAAGGTGGGAGAGGTAAATTACAGAGTGACCCCGCATCCAGCAAAGATAGGTAAATATGTACACTATATGAGGTGTCTTTATCTTGTGGACAACAATGCATGCATGCAATCCAGCAAGCCAGTGAATGAAAATTTTTTTTATTTGAAAATAGTAATAAAAAGTGTTAAGCTGATTGGTACATACAATAGTGATTCTAAAATAACACCAAACATGGTCCAGCCAGGATTATGACAGGAGATTGTAAACCTTACACTAGTGACAATTCACAACATGTATATGGACGGTCTATGTAGGAATCCAAACCACTTCAGAAACAGTAGCAGCAGAAAGGACTTTGGTAAATGTACAGATCACAGACAGCTGTATATTAGGATGTAATTACATGCAATAACATGTCTTTTCTCCAGCATGACAGTTATGCAGACATATAACCTTTGATGTGGATATTAGGGTCCTGAGACTCATTTACATCCTACATCCTAATAAGGCCCCTTAGTTGCCACCACCATCTGACCCATCATAGGTAAGTATAGTCCTGCTTACCCATTTTGCCAATAGTTGTCCTGTCAGCAGAAGGTGTGGGACGCTCCAACGCGTTTCCCTGCTAGGGCTTCCTCAGGGGACAGGTCTGACCCTAGCCTTATTGTAAAGAATTGTGCATATGTTTGTCATTGATATTGCCTTTTAAATATCAGAAATATGTTTTTGCACATTTTGAGTTGTTTGGATATTATGATCACTTTAACAGATGAAAATAAACAACTATGAAGGAAAAATGTATGTTTTTTATTTAGTTGCCCAATAATTCTGAACAGATGTTCTCCTAAGAAAGACAAAATCTCACTTTGACTTTCTAGGTTTCAGGGTTGTTAACCTTTTGGATTAAGTGACAGCGCTATAGTTGTTCAATAATAAATTAATCATCAAAAATACAAACTTCTCAATAATTTTGCACACAATGTAAATAAATCTAATTATCTATACTGCATATATTATACTTACAGGACTTTTTTACTAATTTTCCTTATACTGATAACAAATTGAAAAAAATAATAAGTATGAAAAAGTGAAATACAGAGGTTTTTGGGTCAAATTATAACTTCATTTTGACGACAATATGCAGGTCAATATCTATATATATGTAAAGTATCTTTCTATAAAAAGAGACAAAGAGAGAACTGATCTTATGCTACAGCATATGTATAATTAATTTGCTAATTAATTATAAATGTGTTTCTAGGACAGATATAGCCCAGAGAGCATACTGGCTCGCATTGAAAAGATCCAACTGTGTATGGAGACATATTTAAAGGGAATCAGAGAGATTTTGCTATTTAATTTGATAGCAGTATAATATAGGATGCAAGAACCTGATTACAGGGATGTGTAACTCATTAGGCTGTGTGCTGTAGTGTCAGTACAATAAGTATTTTATCAAGAGGAGATTAAGGCCGGCTTCACACTGTGGCGTGATCCGGTCCGGGGCTGTCCGGGATGACCCAGACAGCCGCGGACCGGATCAGCACACAGGACTGGGGGCTAATATGCCCTCCGGTCCGGTGTGCAGCGCATGCAGCTGCAGCCGCTGACAGGTCAGGACCGCAGTGCCCGTGGTCCTGACTTATCAGCAGCGGGAACTGCGTGCGCTGCACACCGCACCGGAGGGCATATCAGCCCCCAGTGCTGTGTGCTGATCCAGTCCGCAGCTGTCAGGGGCATCTCGGACAGCCCCGGACCGGATCACACCGCAGTGTGAAGCCGGCCTAACTACAGGTTATATCTAACATGCATGCCAGATCAGCTAATATGGTTGTCCTTCCTTCATCACTAATTAGTAGTTTGCTAACTATGCACAGTGTACTCAGGAAGCAGCTAGTCATGGGTGAGGGTAGGGTAATAAACAGATCAGAAGCCTTAGCTTTGCTACATCTAATTTATACAATAAGCAGTGCAGTAACTGATACATTTCTGAATTAGGCTTTCTTGCTCTATGTTATGCTGCTCATATCAAAATCAGCTGACAGATTCCCTTTAAAGTCAGTACTGCATGTGAAAAATAATGCAAAATGGTTTAAATAAGCCAATACAGAGATCCATCAGTAGAGAACAATATTTGTTGGTTTTGTCCTTCATTTCAATATAAAGTTTGGACCCATTAATAGAGATGAGCGATGTTCGATTCGAAATGTTCGCTAATCTCAAATTCGAGCTGTTTTGGGCGGTGTTCGAGTCATTCACCGAAATTAGAACAATTTGCTTGAAATTCAGCTGTTCTAGGTTATGTTCGATAACGCTTCAATCACCAAAAGCGGTGGGGGGGTTAACACATCAGTGCTGCAGAAATAATTGCGATCTCCATTTTTTTTCCTCCAAACTGCATATACAGTGGGGGCGGTGCAGGCTGTCAGCCAATCACACACACACACACCACACACACACACACACACACACACACACACACACAGCAAAGTGCATTTTTTGCACACAAGCAAGGTCAGGCATCATTGGCTGTGTACGTCACATGTCCTAGTCCTATAAGACCCAGCCATTTTCCCCATCGCCACCATTTGCTCATTGCTGTAGCTCTGTGTCAGATGGCACCGCCACTGCTGCTGTGGGCGCTATACAGTGAAATCAAGCAATTGTGTTCTGATTCAGCTAGTGAGCGAATACAAAGGTAGATAGATAGGTTTAAGGAGTAGGGACTGGAGGGAGGATCCAAATTTTAGGAGTATCAGCCCTTTTGAGGGCTGCTTCATAGGAGTAGGGATTAGGGACTTGGGACTAGTAGTCTAGCAGCCCTTATTCAGGTGTACTTCATAGAAGCAGGGACTAGTTTAAATTGCAGCCCTTTTTAGGGTTAGGTTAGAGCAGTCCCTATTAGTTTTTGCCAGGCAGGTGTGTGCCAGTGCTGTACAAGTGTTTTTCACAGCATCTGGCCACATCTAGCTCTGTGAATCCTTTAGGGCAGGTAGTGTAGCACTGCTGTGAAGAAAGCTACACCACCTGTCTTAAGTAGGCATTTTTTGGCTGCAGCTAGTGTTTCGGCTTGCCCGTTCACCGGCTGAAATGAGATGTGCCGACACGCAGGAATTCTACTCTGCACATGTTGCAGCGACTGTAGCAGCACCGCCAAGCCCTGGTGCAATACGTTATGAGATATAGCCTGGGCCAACGAGATCCAGAGGTGGGGCAGATCACGCTGCAGGAGTGGTCTCAGGTCAAGGACCTATGCACCCTTCTGCGCAGTTTTGAGATGGCGACGAAGATATTTAGTGCTGACGATGGCATTATCAGCATGACTATTACGGTCATCTACATGCTGGAGCATACTCTAAACAATATTCGGAGTCAGGTGGTGGGACAAGAGGAGGTGGAGGAAGTACAGGAGGAGCTCTATGCGGAAGGGATGACAACATCTCCAAGGTCCTCACGGTCGGCAGCACCAAGACGGCAGGCATGGGAGGGTGGTGGAGAGGGATTAACGAGGGTGCATGGTGGCAACCAAACTGCTGATGATGGTGCAGGAGCCCAGGAAGAAATGGAGGATGAACTGGCGATGCACATGGAAAAGTCAGCAGATGAGGGAGACCTTGATGACATTTTTGTTGTGCGAGGTTGGGGGGAGAGTGCAGAGGAAGGAAGCATGATTCTCACCTCCCCATCAACAATACAACAATGACTTGGTCCTCTTGGATGCGCAAGACACATGAGCCCCTTCTTGCTGTACTACCTGCAACATTTCCCTTGCATTGTACGAATTAGAAGCAATGCTGACTACTGGGTTGCCACACTCCTAGATCCCCGATACAAGACCAAATTTGCCAAAATAATTCTTGAAATACAAAGGGACGTACGCATGCAGGAGTATCAGCAGAAGCTGATACATAATCTCAGATTGGCTTTTCCACAAACCACCAGTGGTAGACAGAGTGAATCTCACAGTTCTCACTTGTCAACCATGGGACTGTGGAGTCATCATCACTCACATCGTACCAGTAACACAGTATCTGCTGGTGGTAACACCAATTTCGTGACCTCTTTTCATGATTTTTTTTAGACCATCGTTTGCAAGGCCTGAAGACACAAGAAGTCTGACACATAGTCAACGCCTGGAACCGATGGTACATGAGTATCTCCAACTTAACATCAATGTCATGACTGGGGAACTGGAGCCTTGCTCATTTTGGGCTTCCAAACTAGAAAAATGGCCTGAGCTCACCACTCACGCCTTGGAGATCTTGTCGTGCCCCACAGCCTGCGTTCTCTCGGAACGTGTCTTCAGCGCTGCTGGTGGTGTGCTGACAGAAAAGCACACGCGTCTGTCCGACCAGAATGACTAACGTTCATAAAGATGAACAAGGCATAGATCTGCAAGAACTTTTCTACCCCTGTGTCAACCTGGGGAGACTAAAGCCTTGTGGATTTTTCCCTAAAAGTAACCATTTAAAGTTTGCAACTGTGGGGCAATTGGTGCCACTTAAGTGGTGTCTGTGCTCAAATTTTTGGAAAAAATGGAGACTCTTTTTGTAGTCCCCTAAATGAGACACAATACTCATCGTCTGCACGAGGCCTTACAGATAGTGAGGAAAAACACTGTAGCTGGTATCCAGGGAACACAGCGGACTGCTAGGGACCACGTTTGCCACTATGCAGCCTGCGTGAATGCTGCGTGGTGAGGAAAAGATTCTAAGTTTTCTGCAAACAATGTAGGAAACTTACAATCGTCCAAATGTGACCCTGGCCTTATACACCAGAGACCAGAATTGTACACAGTATTCTAAATGTGGTCTCACTAGTGACCTGAATAGAGGTAAAATTATGTTCTCCTTAAAGCATCTATGCCTCTTTTAATACATCCCATTAATTTATTTGCCTTTGCAGCAGCTGCCTGACACTGGGCACTAAATGTGAGTTTATCATCTACCCATACACCCAGGTCTTTTTCAGTGGTAGTTTTGCCCAGTGTTTTACAATTAAGAACATAATTATACATTTTATTACCTCTGCCCAAGTGCATGACCTTACATTTAACCCCATTAAAGCTCATTTGCCATTTACCAGTCCAAGCTTCTAGTTTACAAAAATCCTCCTGTAATATAAAATTGTCCTCCTCTGTATTGATTACCCTGCAGAGTTTAGTGTCATCTACAAATATTGAGATTCTACTCTGTATGCCCCCTACAAGGTCATTAATAAATATGTTAAAAAGAAGCGGGCCCAATACTGACCCCTTAGGTACCCCACTGTTAACTGTGACCCATTCTGAGTGTGTTTCATTAATAACCACCGTTTGTTTCCTATTACTGAGCCAGTTCTTAACCCACTTACAAATATTTAATTGCTGTCTGCAACCACAATGCTCAGCATGTACGATATCGCCAATTATTTTAAAGAGAAAATTTACCATATATGACAGGAAATAACCTCCCAACCTCATAATATCATGCATTCTTCTTCATAATACACTTCATCTAGTCTTCAATCTGGTCACAGAAGAAGTTACCTAGCTCCTTGCCTCTTCTCGTCCTACTACCAGCAAAAGTGACCTTATTCCCTTTAAATCAACTTCAGTCCCTCTGTCTGGCTGTCACAACTCATCTAACTGGCATATTTAACCTTTCATCTGATATCTTTTCCTCCTTCTTCAAACATGCCAGCACACAGCCCCTGCTGCATGGCAAAGTAAATGCAGCTCTCAATGCTGCATTTATGCTGCATTCAGGGAAGGTGTCCCCCATGTTTCTAGCCCCCCTGTAACCCAAGAAATACACTTTATAAAGCTTGTAGATAAGTAGTCGTCTAATGGGTGGCATCTTATTACCATGTCTTCACCACTGACACATATAGAGTAGATACAACAGGCTCAAACCCCAATTTAGGTGCTCTGGGGAAAAAAAACAAAGCTAAATAATAAGAGTAGCCCCGGCACACTAATATCATGAAAATTAGAGTCTTTGCAACGACAGTCTATTTTGTTGTGATTTTATTTTTGTGAACAAGGTGGTGTTACAATCCAACGTTTCAGCTCTACATCTCGAGCTTTCTTCAGGGATATAACTACAGAATATACAATAAAGAACAAAATATCAGTGTATAAACTTTAGTAAACAATAAACCTGGTGATGGGTGATTTATTTTGTGAAAACAGTGTCATGCATCCTTTGTGAAGTTATATATGGACCTATAGTGATGTGAGGCCAGTGAATGTGTATTGTGGTGTGATACGGTGTACGTGTGAGGGAGGTGGAGTTGAGGAATTGGGTGAAGGTGTGTATGACTGTGTGGGAGATGAATGGCATGGGTGTGTGGGTTGTATTGAGAAGGGGCACTAGGGGACAGTGAAGTGGAGTGGGAGTGAGGGTAGGGTCATCTAAAGAGGCTGTGTGCAAGGGGAGGGCTCTTGGAGGTTTAGAGGCGTAAGGTGTAATTACCTTGGTCCTTGGTTTCGGGGTGTATGTATAGGTGGTATAGGTTTAGTTATGTGGTCCAGCTAGGGTGAGGTCATCCCTGTCAAGGGTAGTCCTGCTGGTCCGGACTCAATTGAAGTCACAGACGTCACAGGAGCGAATGAGGGGTTATTGTATTAGCACAGGTGGAGTACCTGTAGGTGTAAAAAAAAGGTAGACTTAGCACTTAGAGACCTGGAAGGTGTGCTTAGGTGGGGTACTGTATAGTGGTACTGCACCTATGTCAGAGTACTAATAAAAAGTGCTTAGTCACTTAGTCACTGCCATGAGCGTGATGCATTTTACCTTAGGCTAGAGGGATAAATGAGAAGGAGACCTCAGGTGTGTATCACTGGAGCGGTACCAATAGTGACCACTGGAAAAAGTATAGATTAAGGAATGGCAAGGTGTGTTAAAGCAGAGGTCCCCAACTCCAGGGCTCAAGGCCCACCAACAGTGCAGGTTTTAAGGATCTCCTTAGTATTGCACAGGGCTTGGAATCATTATCTGTGCAGATGATCACATTAACACCTGTGCAATACTAAGGAAATCCTGAAAACCTGCACTGTTGGCGGGCCTTGAGGCCTGGAGTTGGGGACCTCTGTGTTAAAGGAAAGAGTAAAAGAGAGTTTAGGGGTCACATACCGATGTATAGGGTCAGCACGTGACTCCCGTCCTGAGGACAAAATAAGCAGGTCAATTAGCTGTAAAGGAGAGAGGAAACCCAGTCTGTAAAGACCGTGGGGCACCATTACCTTGTGTCCTAAGTCTGGTCAGGTGTAGTGGAGGCCGGGAGTGCATGTGGCCCAGTGCAGTGGTGTTTTAAACTGTCCTGCACTTCCTGGATGGGTGGGGATGGGCGGGAATCGAGAATGTCTACTGCACATGTGCAAAGGCCGTCTTGGTGAGGTCAAGAGATGTTATATTGAGTGTACTGCACATGTGCGGGGCGGGAATAGGAAATGAGCATGTTTTGACCTTCCAGGAAGTGATGTTGGCTAAGGAGGAGTGTAATGAAGTGTCACATGCATGCAGGCGGCCATTTTAATGGTGGAACTGTGCTGTATTCATGTACAAAGGTGATTTCAGTGCTGGTTGTGCCCATCAGGTTTCAAAGAGACTTCATTTGCCTGCCTAAAAACAAAGATAAGGCAATTAGAGCAGGGTTTACACACGTAGAGTAAAAAGACATTTACTATTTACTTATGTCAGAAATATCTCCTTGTAACCAAAATACATTATATGGGAAAAGAACTTTTGGTAATGATTTTACTCCTGATGAAAACAATACCAATTCCCTATGTAGTGGAATTGAGAAAAGATTAACAATACATTTCAGATTCTCTATTGAGACCGTATGGGTGGAGGGCATTTAGGTGATATATCCAATATGCTTCGCGCTCTTTGAGTGTTTGGATCCTATTACCCCCTACTCTGGGTACAGGGATTTGTTCAATGACCTGAAACTTCAGTTGACTTACAGAATGTCTGTTTTCCACAAAGTGGGCAGGAATTGGTAACAGTGTGTTTTTGCACCGGATGGTTGATTTATGTTTAGAGATGCGGTTTTTGACACGTTGAGTAGTTTCCTGACGTATCCTAGGCCGCATGGACATTTAATTAAGTAAACGACAAAATTTGAGTCGCAGGTGAAATAGCCATTGATCTTGTACCGTTTGCCGGACCTCGGATGTGTGAATGAGTCACCTTTACTGACATTAGTGCATTGTGTGCAACCCAAACAAGGGAAGGTTCCATTGCGTACCGTGCTAAATGTTTCTGCCTAAGTGTCTTGAGGTTGGAGCCCACGTCAGCTCTAACTAAAGTGTTTTTTAGGTTCTGAGCCCGCTTGTGGCAGATGAGAGGAGGATTTTTGAAGTTTTTCAATCCCAGGTTAGGCTTTTTCTAGTAGGGTCCAGTGTTCAAGGACCGCTTTTTTAATTAGAGGAGAGAAAGGGTGGTAGGTGTTGATGAACTTGACCCTATTCTCAACATCGCGGTCATGTTGGGTAGTTCTGGTTTGTTGTTCAGCGTTACTTCTGGGGTATCCTCTTGTTTGAAACTTTTCAGTCATCTCGTCATGTCTCGCTTGCCTGATTTCAGGTGTTGAGACTATGCGGTCAATCCTGTCATGTTGGGATTTAGGTAGAGCTATCTTGGCGTGTCTTGGGTGGCAGCTAGACCAGTGTAGCAGATTGTTGCGGTCTGTAGGTTTGACGTAAAGGTCACTTGTAAGGGTGCTTGAGTCAGTTATAGAGATCATGGTGTCAAGGAAACTAACAGACTGTGTGTTGGCATGTAAGGTAAAGGATAGGTTCGGTATACTCTGGTTGAGGTCATGTACAAAGTCTGTGAGGCTATTGGTGTCGCCTGTCCATACACAAAAAATGTCGTCTATGTATCTGAGCCAGGTAAGAGCATGCTTTCTGTATAGATGATGTATGTAGACGAAGTCAGCCTCAAATTTACTCATAAAGATATTAGCGTACGGGGGGGCTACGTTCGCCCCCATTGCGGTGCCCCGTTCCTGTAGATAGAATTGGTCCTCAAAGAGGAAGTAGTTGTTGGTGAGGACCAATTTGAGTGTATGGGTGCAGAACAATTTCTGGGGTTCGCTAAGAGAGGATTGTTGGTCTAGGAACCATTCAACAGCTTTGATACCAAGATTGTGATCTATACTGATATGTAGACTGTTAACATCTAGGCTGACTAACAAACATGAGGAAGGAATGTCATGGAGAGTTCTTATGTGGTTCAGAAAGTCACCGGTGTCTTTAAGGTAAGATGGAATTTTTGGTACTAGTGGAGTGAGGATCTTTTCCAAGGTTATTGACAAAGGTGAGAGGATAGAGACGGTAGATGCCACTATGGGTCTACCGGGGGGGCTTCTCCACGTTTTTATGTATTTTGGGAAGTATATAAATGACTGGAGTTATGGGATTTTGTTTCTGCAAATACTCCGCCAGTTTTAGAATTAATTGTACCCAATTTTAAGTGGAAGTTGATCAAATTGTCTATCTTTCTCTCTATGGAGTAGATAGGATTCGTGGGGATGGGTCTGTATGTCGTGACATCAGAGAGTTGTCTCTGGATTTCAGACAGATAGTATTTCTTATCAAGTACTACAATGGAACCACCTTTATCAGCAGGCTTTATGACAATGTTATTATTGTTTTTAAGGCTTTTCAGCGCTAATGATTCTTCTCGATTAAGGTTATGCTTAAGGTGGTATTTACCGTTTTTTATTTCATCTATATACTTATCCACAGAGGCATTAACAAGTGAAATATACGTCTCAACAGGATGATAGAAGCGAGGTGGTTGATATGTGCTCGGGATCTTGAGTCCAAGATCTTTGAGGATGAACGTCTCTTGGGTGTTGTTTCCCGAGGAGGAAGAAACCTGGTTGGTGTTTATGTATCCGCCATCTTTGTCAAAATGTACCTTAAGTCTCAAAGAGCGGTAGAAACGGTTTAACTCTTGGTGTACGAGGAACGGATCAAAGGAGGGAGTGGGGCAGAAGGAAAGGCCCCTCTGGAGAACTCGTATCTCGGCAGGTGAAAGCCAGTAGGTGGAGATGTTGAAGACAAGATTGTTTTTACCTGAGATCGAGTATTGGGACGTGTGTCCATCTGGTGGTCCTCGTCTGTTCCTTCTTCCTCCTCATTGTCTGATGCTGTGTTTGGGGGTGCTGGGGGTTTCTTTCGTGGGTCGAAAAAAGGCTTGGTCGGTTTCCCACCGCGTCCTCTTCTGCCACCCCGTCCACCTGGACCACCATCCGATCCTGAAGAGCCTGATGAGCCATATCGGTTTCTGTAGGGGGGACCATCTGGGAGTGTGGTATACCGCCATCTGTAAACCTGGTTTTTGAGATAGTCGTCCTGGTCTCTCAGAAACTTGTTCTTCTTTCGTGTTTTCAGTTCGTTGGTGTAATCTTGCAAAGTTTTGTTGGCTTTTGCCTTAAGGCTAGCGAAATCTGTTGAAGAAAGGGTGTTAGTCAACTGATTTTCGATGGCAGCAACCTGATCTTTGACCTTCTTTATTTCCTCCTGGAGAAATTTGATGGTCAACACCATTAAATCTATGGAGCACTTGTTTAGAATATTTTCAAAAAGTTGACAATATTCTTCGTTCTCACTGAAAAGGGTTGGTCATAATGAGACCCTGAGTCCCCTCGGAATCCGTTGTGCCTTTGTGTATTGGGCTAGTGTGTATGCATGTAATTCAAAAGATGAAAGTTTCTTCAATTCCTTTTCATAATCCCTCGATTTCAACTCACGGGTGGGGATATTCAGGAAATTGTCAGTTTCTCTGACCGTAGAAAGGATACTAAATCTTTCTTCTTCGTTGAAGGAGAAGACACCAAAGGAGGCCATGAAAATTGAGTAGATATGGTTTAGAGGGGGAGACAACTGTCTAAGATAGGTCAGATATAGAGTAGATATGACAGGCTCAAACCCCAATTTAGGTGCTCTGGGGAAAAAAAACAAAGCTAAAGTATAGGAGTAGCCCCGACACACTAATATCATGAAAATTAGAGTCTTTGCAACGACAGTCTTTTTTGTTGTGATTTTATTTTTGTGAACAAGGTGGTGTTACAATCCAAAGTTTCAGCTCTACATCTCGAGCTTTCATTATGGATATGACTACAGAATATACAATAAAGAACAAAATATCAGTGTATAAACTTTAGTAAACAATAAACCTGGTGATGGGTGATTTATTTTGTGAAAACAGTGTCATGCATCCTTTGTGAAGTTATATATGGACCTATAGTGATGTGAGGCCAGTGAATGTGTATTGTGGTGTGATACGGTGTACGTGTGAGGGAGGTGGAGTTGAGAAATTGGGTGAAGGTGTGTGTGACTGTGTGGGAGATGAATGGCATGGGTGTGTGGGTTGTATTGAGAAGGGGCACTAGGGGAAAGTGAAGTGGAGTGGGAGTGAGGGTAGGGTCATCTAAAGAGGCTGTGTGCAAGGGGGGGGCTCTTGGAGGTTTAGAGGCGTAAGGTGTAATTACCTTGGTCCTTGGTTTCAGGGTGTATGTATAGGTGGTATAGGTTTACTTATGTGGTCCAGCTAGGGTGAGGTCATCCCTGCTGGTCTGGACTCAATTGAAGTCACAGACGTCACAGGAGCGAATGAGGGGTTATTGTATTAGCACAGGTGGAGTACCTGTAGGTGTAAAGAAAAGGTAGACTTAGCACTTAGAGACCTGGAAGGTGTGCTTAGGTGGGGTACTGTATAGTGGTATCGCACCTATGTCAGAGTACTAATAAAAAGTGCTTAGTCACTTAGTCACTGGCATGAGCGTGATGCATTTTACCTTAGGCTAGAGGGATAAATGAGAAGGAGACCTCAGGTGTGTATCGCTGGAGCGGTACTCTCTTTTACTCTTTCCTTTAACACACCTTGCCATTCCTTAATCTATACTTTTTCTCAGTGGTCACTATAGGTACCGCTCCAGCGATACACATGTCATCAACATAGATGACATGCTATTATACACATCTTCTCCTGATATCACCCTTGCATTACTACAAAATACCAGTGAATGTTTGCCTGCTTTCTCTAGCATGTCCTCTCTCTACCTTAAACTGAAATTCTTATGTTTCCTCCCTCCACTAACCTTTATAGACCAAATATTGCCAAGTATGTGTGTGGGTCTACAATTACTCCCCAACAACACGCCGCTGACTTGGAGTTATATTTGACTCAGATCTCTCCTTCACTGCTTACATCAAATCACATGCTCGCTCATGTCACCTACATCTGAAAAATATCTCTTTAATTTGACCTTTACTTACTGTTGATTCTGCACAAATCTTACTGTTACGAGAAATGAGCGAACATTTTGAAGTTTGAATTCGGTTTGGTACGTCAAAATGGCAATGTTTGCTGAACAGTTCGCCGAACATCCTAACCCCATTCAAATCAATGGGAGGCAAACTCAAGGGCATGGAAAACACCTTCAAAGGAGCCCAAAATCTACCAAACACAGCTCAAACAGTTTTACAGTGGAGGCCGCCTGTTTTCTCACAGATATTAGTTCCTAAAGTAATACTTACCAAGCTTCTATACTTCTGCCACCTTGCTTTTAGAGTTCCAGGCCCACTCATGAATGTCACTGCTTCCCCCTCTTAACTGGTTAAAGTCAGATTTAGCCCCACCCACCCTCTCTGCTGGCAACTGTGATTGGTTCCCAGTATGATAACCAAACTGACATCAGATTACAGTAAAAAAAAGAAAAAATGGACTTCACTTCACAGTATTTTATATTGACAGCCAAGGTGACCCAGACAGCTAGGGGCTGGAATTCTCAGCATGGTGAGGCCCAAGCATTCTGGGCCCACTATGCTAAAAACTGCAGCCATCAGCAGCCCTAGAATTGGTGCCTCCATGATAGACGGCAAAACTGGTGGTTACTCCACTCTTCCAATCTACCCTAGTGGTGTTGACAGATTGGATAATAAAGAGATTGATGTCAGCTTTTTTTGGCAGCTGACATTAAGCCCTATTGTTAATGTTAGCAGTCAGTTTGACAGCCAGCCATTAGCAATACTTTCAGTAGAGTTGAATAAACGCACACCCAGAGAAATCCTTTATTGAATACCACAAAGACAGAGATGCATCGCTATCCAAATTATTATTAAATCGCTCCCACCAAGTTCCCCACTGATGTAATGCACGAGAGTCTGCCAGTCGCAGCAGACTCTCGTTGATTACGGTAGAGGGAATCTTGGTGGGCCCAAAATTCTTGGCCCTAGGCATGCTGATAATTCCACCCCCCCAGCTACCTTGGCTGTCAATATAAAATACCACAAAGCCCGCACCAATTTTTTTAATTATTTAGTTAAATAATTTAAAAATGAAATGATGTGGAGCTTTGCTGTATTTATGGTTGCAAGCCAGACACAACTAGACAGCTGGGTGCTAAAATCCTCAGTGTGGGGTAGCCCACGTTTTCCAAGGTTCACACCCTGCAGGTATCAAAACACCTGAAAAACTCCAGGAAGATTAAAAAATCCATTTAAAGCTCAAACAAATTCTACAGCTTAATACAAATTGGTAGACCCAATGGCTGGGGACACGCCTAGGGATGGGCGAATCTACTCGCTAGGACTCATTACTCGGCGAGTAGTAAGGGACTCGAAGGACTCGGTACTCTGCGAGTTTCCCAGTGATTACTTGCACAGCAACGAGTCCAAAGCAAATCAATGGCAATCCGAGTTTTGTCAGAGACTCTGACAAAACTAGGATTGCCTTTGACTTGCATTAGTCTCATTACTGTGCAAGTAATCGCAGGGAAACTCGCAAAGTAACTGCTGTTACTTTGCGAGCTGAGTCCGGCTGTCTGCTCTGTGCAGGCTGCCGCAGCTCCAGGGTCCTAGAACCCTTTATTGGAGATTCTTAGTGGCCGGGTCAAACGTGGCCTGACATTAAGAATATCGGGCTTAATATCAGCTTGTATAAGAAAGCTGGTATTAACCCCTTTATTACCCAGCGTGCCACCGCCACCACAGCCACTGGAAGAGCGGGGTTCAGTTCCAGAGGATGGCGCTTCAATGAACGTGCCATCTTCTGGGGCGGCTGCGGGCTGCAATTTGCAGCGGGGGGTGCACAGAAAGCTTGGGCATCCCTGCGCTGTGGATTCCAGCCCCCAGCTGCTTAGCTGTACCTGGCTAGACATAGAAATTGCGCGGATCCCCACGCATTTTTTTTTTATTATTTCATGAAATTCATGAAATAATTAAAAAAAAGGGCTCCCCTATATTCTTGTGTCCGGGCAGGTATAAATAGGCACCTGGGGGTTGGGGGCAGCCCGTCGCTGCCTGCTGGATCCGGCTGGTTCCAGAAATACGGCGAAGCCCACGTGAAATTTTTTTATGACAAATCCATAAAACAATGTAAATAAAAGGGACTGCATCTTTATTAACCCCTGGACCATGGGCGAGGGGTTTATAAAGATGCAGTCCCTTTTTTAGGATTGTTTTATTGATTTTTCAGAAAAAAAATTACATGGGCTTCGCCGTATTTCTGGAACCAGCCGGATCCAGCACGCAGCGACGGACTGCCCCCAACCCCCAGGTGCCTATTTGTACCTGGCCGGACACAAAATATAGGGGAGCCCTTTTTTTTTATTATTTCATGAATTTCATGAAATAAGAAAAAAAAAATGCGTGGGGATCCGTGCAATTTCTATGTCTAGCCAGGTACAGCTAAGCAGCTGGGGGCTGGAATCCGCAGAGCAGGGATGCCCAAGCTTTCTGGGCACCCCCCGCTGCTAATTGCAGCCCGCAGCCGCCCCAGAAGATGGCACGTTCATTGAAGCGCCATCCTCTGGCGCTGAACCCCGCTCTTCCAGCGGCCCTGGTGGCTGTGGCACACTGGGTAATAAAGAGGTTAGGGCCAGCTTTGTATTATCAGCTGGCTCTAAGCCCGAAATTTATGGCGGTCACGCCAATATTAGACATGACCGCCATGAATTTCTATTAAATTGTTTTAAAAAAAACACAACACAGAGAAAAATTTTTATTAGAAATAAAAAAAAAAGCCATTAGGGACTCTATCTTTAATTAAAAAAATCCTCTTCCGTCCGACGTAGTCCAAAACGCGATGTCCTCTCTGCTACATCCCTTTGCATAGATATAGATGTCTATTCACAGGGAGTGAGCAGACTGAGAACAATCTCAGCTCTGCTACACACAGGAAGAGCAGGCGGGCTCTAGGACCCTGGAGCTGCGGCAGCCTGTACAGAGCAGACAGCCTGACTCCTTACTGTGCGAGTTTCCCAGCGATTACTTGCACAGTAAATGAGTCCAATGCAAGTCAATGCCAATCCTAGTTTTGTCAGAGTCTCTGACAAAACTAGGATTGCTTCAGGCTGAAGCTTCCGAGACACATCTGTGATTTGTAAATCGCACACTACTCGCTATTACTCGCTTCCCCATTCATTAACATTGGACTCGCTAGACTCGCAACGAGTAGCGAGTCCCGGGCTCTGACTCGCCAGAGTCAAGCGATTCCGAGTAATTTAGGACTCGCCCATCACTAGACACGCCTAACCATATGGTTATATGTTGTTCCCAAGCAACGGGTTTTTTGGCAAGCCTTTTGGTCTCAAACAAACAGGAAATGTTTTAGGGCCATTTTAAATTTCAAACTTCTTTCCGAACATAGCCGAGTTTGCAGATTTTTTGGGAAATTGTTCGAATTTCCTATCCTGAGCCGAATCTGCAATATTCGTACAGAATACCGAATTTGAAATTTGCAAACATGTTCGGGGAAGCTTCGGTCATCTCTCCTATTCGTTCCTATTAATTCTTGTCTGGATTATTGCAATTCTCTAATGTCCAACAGGTGGCATGTACCAAATGTACGAAATGTCCAATGTACCAAATGTACCAAATTTCCAACAGGTGGCATGTACGTAGGTGAGACCAGGCAAAAATTCAGAACAAGAGTGAATTCTCATCGCCACTCAATAAAAGAAAAGCATATGGATCTACTTGTAGCAAAGCATTTTTGCAACCCTGACCACAACAGTGAAAGCGATATGAATCTGCTCATTTTAAAATGCAGCTTCAAATCTCAGAGAGAGAGAAGAATTTGGGAATACAAATTGATAACGACCTTTGACACATTCAAAACAGGATTAAATGTTTCACATGGAGTCATGGGTTTTTATGTAAAATGAAAGGGCATTTGGGGATATTAGATTCATGCGTTTTTATATAAAATGAAAGGGCATTTGGAGATATCACATCTGGCAACAGATTAACGTTAGAGAACTATGAACGGTTGACACTTCTTCCTCTTACCTTAGAAATTTGGTTTCATTTTCCAAGCTCCTTTCAACCCCAGCCTGACTCTGCTTTACGTCACCTGTCATATTTACTGCACAATCTCATACTGTTTAAGTATAGTATATATGTATGTGTCTTCAGAATCTGAGTCATTATCAGCCTGACAAAGGGGTCATAGTATCCCGAAAACTTGCTATGCTTACCATCTTTTCAGTTAGCCATTAAAAGTATCAACCACTGAGGACTCTCAGATTGCAATATGGTTTTCTATCTACTGGCTAACATGGTATAAATATTCTTTACCATATGCAATTCTCTATTAATTGGTCTCCTGCTTACTAAAACTCTCCCCTCTCCAATCCATCCTGAAACCAGCAGCTAGATTATTTTCTTTTTCCCCATCTCATGCATGTGCCTTACCCGATCTATCTATCACAATAAATGGCATCACACTTTGCCCTGAACCTGAAGTCCCCTGCCTCGGAGTTACCCTTGACTCTGCCCTGTCTTTCAAACCACACATTCAAACTCTCACCACCTCCTGCTGCCTCCAACTCAAAAATATATGAAGAATCTCCTTCCTCAACCCTCACTCTACTAAACATTTTGTGCACTTTTATTTTCTAAGTCCAAAACCTGATGCCAAAAACTGATGCTGAACTCAAGTGTGACTGCAATGGTGTCAGTTTTTTAACTGGACCCCAAAAACGCTGCTAGCAGGATTTTTGGGTGCAGTGAAAAAACTGATCAGGTTTTTTAACATGGGGCCCTATGGGAAAACTGATTCGGTTTTTAATGACACAAAAAAACTGATCAGTTTTTTTTAACATTTTTTGGGAAAAAATTACCAAGTCCAAAAAAAGCAGAGCAGCACAGGAGGGTCAAAAACCAGCCAAAAAACACCCTTTAAAAAAAGGATCCAGTATTTGAGCCTTTTGCAAAAACTAATGCCCAAGTGTGAACCCAGGCTAAGTCCAAAAAATTGCAAAAAATGTGCAGGTGCTCAGGGGACACTATTGGCACCCTTAGAAAAACGGATCCATTTAAGGGCTTAAAAAAGTGGATGGGCATGAGTGACCCATGCCAGAGAATCTATGGGGTTGTGGGGCAGCGCCTGGATTGCAAGCCAGGAAACACGTAGAGCCCGGTAGTGGTTCAAACAAGACCCGGTGTTTATTGCTGGTACACACAGCGATGGCACAGTCAGCCAGAATCCGGGTCGCAGCCGGGTACACAAGACACAGTTCATATAACGTACCCCGGGTCCTTCAGGCCAAAGGCCTCCGTTATAGGTCACGCCGAGCTCCCAGCCCTCCTGGGCTAGGCCGTGTTAGTCTAGCACACGGTCCTCTGGAACTCTAGACCTCTCCTGTGTATATCTCTGCTGCTCCTGCAGCTAAGGCACAATTCTGTGTACAGGGAACCCCGCCCTGCCTCCTGACCAGTCTTTTAACTCCGTGTCTACTTCCGGGACCTTGCAAGACCCGGAGCGGAGGGAGCGGAGGGAGCGGACCGTCCCTTTCTCACACACCCTATACCGGGCTCAATACGTGACAGTGCGCATTCTGGGGGAGACATAGCGCCCCTCGCATATGATCCCCCGCACTGTCTCACACACCCCCCCCCTCGGTTCAAACTTGTGGGGTTGAACCCCAGCCATCAAACAGGGTGCCCGGGACAGGGCATCCGCATTACCCTGCAACTTGCCAGCCCGATGCTCCACTGTAAAATTGAAGTTTTGGAGGGACAGGAACCACCGGGTGACCCGAGCGTTCCGTTCCTTGGCATTTCGCATCCAGACCAAGGGAGCGTGATCCGTAACTAACCGGAACTGTCGCCCGAGAAAATAATAACGTAGGGACTCCAAGGCCCATTTAACGGCCAAGCACTCCTTCTCCACTACGCTATAATTTTTTTCCGCCGGGGACAATTTCCGGCTCAAGTAAGTGACCGGATGCTCGATTCCGTCCACTTCCTGCGACAGCACAGCCCCCAGCCCCACCTCCGAGGCGTCTGTTTGTACAACGAAGGCGCGTTTGAAGTCAGGACTGATGAGGACGGGCTGTCCGCACAAGGCCAACTTCATGGACTGAAAGGCTGCCTCTGCTTGGGGATTCCAACGCACCAACGCTGTTTTCTTCCCTTTTAACAGGTCGGACAGGGCCGCCGTTCGCCCAGCAAAGTTGGGTATGAAGCGTCGGTAGTACCCAACTATGCCGAGGAACGCCCTCACCTGTTTGGTAGACACCGGTCGGGGCCAATTTTGAATGGCCTCGATTTTGTTTATTTGGGGTTTGATAACCCCTCGCCCAATCACATACCCCAGGTACCGGGCCTCCTCGAGCCCCATGGCACATTTTTTTGGATTTGCCGTCAGGCCCGCTGTCCTGAGAGAATCCACCACGGCCTGAACCTGGGATAAGTGGGTATGCCAATCTGGACTAAAGATGATAATGTCATCTAGGTAGGCGGACGCGTACTTCCGATGAGGTTCTAACACTATGTCCATGAGCCGCTGGAATGTGGCTGGGGCTCCATGCAACCCAAACGGCAACACGACGTAGTGATAGAGACCTTCCGGAGTAACAAAGGCGGTTTTTTCCTTGGCCGCCTTTGTTAGCGGCACCTGCCAGTAACCTTTTGTCAGATCGAGCGTTGTGAAGTACTGGGCTTGCCCCAGTCTTTCAATCAGCTCGTCCACCCGGGCATGGGATATAAATCAAACTTGGACACCTCGTTCAGCTTCCGGAAATCGTTGCAGAAACGCAACGATCCGTCCGGCTTTGGAATGAGCACGATGGGACTAGCCCATTCGCTCCGGGATTCTTCTATCACCCCTAGCTTAAGCATGTGTTTAACTTCGGCCGCGATGGCTTGCCGTCTGGCCTCGGGTACCCGGTACGGTTTCACTCGCACTTTTACCCGGGGCTCAGTGACAATGTCATGCTGAATGACCGAAGTGCGCCCGGGCAGGTCAGAGAACACATCGGGATTCTGCTGTACCAACTTTCGAGCCTCCCGTCGTTGGGCCTTAGTGAGGGTGTCGCTTATTCGTACCCCTTCGGCATCCCTTGGGGCCGAAGGGGAAGGGTCCCCGGGTACATCGGATGCCTCCGTGATCAGGCACTCCCGGTCTTTCCACGCTTTAAGCAAATTTACGTGGTATAGCTGCACGGGTTTCCTTTTCCCGGGCTGGTATACCTTGTAATTGACCTCCCCTACTTTTTCCCGGATTTCATAGGGCCCTTGCCATTTGGCCAATAATTTGCTTTCCGTGGTGGGCACTAAGACCAATACCCGGTCCCCCACCTCAAAGGTCCTAACGGTGGCCCGTGTATTATACCTGCGGCTTTGAGCACCTTGGGCATCCATGAGGTGCTCTTTTACAATCGGCCGGACCGCTGTGATCCGGTCCTGCATTTTCGCCACGTGGTCGATCACGCTCCTATAGGGAGTGGGTTCCTGTTCCCACGTCTCTTTGGCAACATCCAATAGCCCTCTAGGATGCCGGCCGTACAACAGTTCAAAGGGGGAAAACCCCGTAGACGACTGTGGTACCTCCCGGATGGCGAACATTAGATAGGGCAATAACATGTCCCAATCCTTTCCGTCCTTTGCTACCACTTTTTTTAGCATGGACTTCAGGGTTTTGTTAAACCGCTCAACTAACCCGTCTGTCTGGGGATGATACACCGAGGTGCGCAGCTGTTTTATGTTGAGCAATTTACACAGTTCCCGGGTCACTTTGGACATAAAAGGAGTCCCCTGATCTGTGAGGATTTCCTTAGGTAGTCCTAGGCGACAGAACATGGCAAACAGCTCCCGGGCAATCAGTTTCGCCGTGGGGTGCCGTAACGGAATCGCCTCCGGGTACCGGGTGGCGTAGTCGACAACCACGAGTATGTGTTGGTGGCCTCGGGCTGATTTCACTATAGGCCCCACCAAATCCATTGCGATCCATTCAAAAGGTTCCTCTATAACTGGTAGAGGTACCAATGGACTACGGAAGGTGGCAATGGGTGTGGTCAGCTGACATTCCGGGCAAGAGTCACAGTACCTCTGGACATCCGCATACACGCCCGGCCAGAAGAACCTCCGCAAGATGCGTTCTTGCGTTTTTTTAGCCCCAAGGTGGCCCCCTAGCAGGTGGGAGTGGGCCATCTCTAGGACCGCCCGGCGGTGTGGCTGCGGTACTACCAGTTGGTCCACGACCTCATCCCGGATTTTGTCCACCCTATAGAGTAACTCTTGGTTAAGCACCATGCGTGGAAATACGTTCTCTGCCCCCGGATGCTGAGCTACCCCGTTT
>JARQOC010000002.1:281449830-281480411 GCA_033576535.1 Allobates femoralis | reverse complement strand
GCATGCAATGTTGCGACGTGTAACGGTACCCTTAGATGCAGAAATGCTTAAAAAATCTGCAACATCAAAAACTCACCAAATATTCATCATGGGAACATAGCCTTCAATGTAGCTCATGGGCAATATTTGCTCTCATACAAGAGACATATTTATATGTGGGGACTTACTTAAGCAATTGGTCAGAAGGTTTTTTCTATGTACCTGAGGGCAACATGAAATAGGGAGTGATACACTGATTTTAGAAATGTGTCACTTATTAGGCTGTGTCTTGTATTTTCCAGATAATCAGTGTTTTATCAGCAGGAAATTATCACTGCCGAAATAGTTGCCAGTGCGAGGCCTGGACAATCACACCCCAGCATTAATTAGCAGCTCACTGTCTATAATCAATGTGCACAAAGAGCCTTCTGAGGCCAGGGTTAGCTTTTTGATCTTTGTTCATGCTACATTTAAAACTGATTGTATCCCAACTGCTGCACCCAATAAACTAAGTGATACCTTGCTATAACCAGGGTCTTATTCCCTAAATTACGCTGGACTCATGAGGAAGTGAAAACTCAGTAACATATTACCTATGAAGACAATGCTTCATGTGAAGTAAAACATATTCCACAACCCTTACAATTCAGATGGGACATGTACAGACAATGTGAGACAATACAGAGTAATTAAAATTAAACATATATGAAGAGGAATGAGGTCCCTGCTCGTAAATTTACAATCTATGTGGAAATAGGAGAAGCACAAAAGGTAAATTGTAAAGGTACCTTTACACGCCGCCACAACAGGATGCATACAACCCGCTACAGGCTACAAATGTAGCTTGTGGCGCCAATATCGCCCGTAGTAGCGGCGTCTGAAGACGGGATGACACAGCCGGCTACAGATACACCTGTATCCGTGCACTGCCCATAAACAGATGGCTACATCGCCGATTGTAGCGAGCTGTATCGGCGTGTAAAGAACCCACAGAAGGGAACACCCGGCGATGTAGCTGCAATGTAGCTAAGGCGTCACCCAAGCTCCGTGTTACCGCGCCCCATCTGCGATCATTGGTGGAAGCTCCTGCATGACGATTGGTAGTCGCTGCATAGGGCGGCATATTTAAGGAGCTGACCAGTCACACTACACAATTGCTCGAGCGTGCTGTATTAACCAGCCTCCTGCGATGCCTGGCCAATCATGATGTTCTGGCTTTGTCCTATCACCGTACGGACGTCTTGTAATCCACAATTGTGGCACGCCTATGTGCTGTCCCTGCTGCACCAGGTCCGCCCATATTAGCTTGTTGTAGCGTTGTGTAAATGAGGTACGCTGAGCTACAGATGGCTACTTGAGACACCCGGCGATGTAGCTAGCTGTAAATGTAGCGTACCTTGTGGCGGCGTGTAAAGAGGGTGCGTTTCCCGTTTGTAACCGTTTGGCCGTGCTCGTGCACGTGAAGTAGCAGTTGGTATCCATCCTGTTGTGGCGGCGTGTAAAGGTACCTTAAAAGTACCATTGTGGCATCCCTGCGATCTGTTCGCCACGGAGGGGTACTGCATCCATTCCACGGGTGTGGTATTCCTATTCTCAGTAAACAGGATAGTAAGTCCAGACACCCACGAAATCACCCAACACACCCGGTCCCAGGGACGGCAGGTGGACCCAATAGAGGGAGGGCATAGGTAGTCAGTGGGACGGCGGTAAGAAAGGTGGAGGGTGGGAAGTTAGTTGGAGGCAGTCAGAAAAAAGCAGTCGGAGAGTCGAGAGGAAGCAGTGGAAGGCAGAGGATCCGGAAGACTTGAGCAGTGAGGAGCTGGTCCTGGGTCCTTGAACAGCAGACTGCAGAGAGGCAGAGGGAGCCCTAGGGGCACGAGCAGTGAGCAATCCACTCGTGTGCCCAAATCTGGAGTGAAGCGGAAGGGCAGGTTGAGAACCAGGGGACAAGCCCTAAAGGTGGCATGGCAAGGAGACTCTACACTCCAATCACGGAACTGGTGGCCACGGGGTCTAGAGGAGCTGTGGCCGACTTCCGACACATCCGCCGAGAAGGCAACCATACTAGGGTCAGGGGACTTGGTACCGGTCACCTGACAGGACCCGTGGCTCCTGGATTGGGGCACTGTGTGCGGAGGCGCTAGCAGGAGTTAGGCGAACAGGCAGCGCTGAGTGAGAAAGCAACCCGAGAAGAAAGGAACATAAAGGGAATGTTTTGGAAGAGCTATCCCAGTTGCTAAGGACTAATCGGACTTAGAATGCGCAAGGACTGTACCCTGTAACACCTCCAAGTGAAAAGTTAAAGGGAACCAACCACCTCAGATGACGTGTATAAGCTGTTAATACATGTCCCTGGACCCTATGTACACCATTGCAGCTATGTTTTTGCTAAGAATATTGATAACAGCAAACCGAAATAAACAGTTTATAAACTTACATGATTTAGTACTTGAGGGCGTCTCCCTCGGGCTTTAGTACGAGAGGGCTGTGTGTTATGCAGCCTGAGTGGCTTTCCTCCCCCTCCCTCTCTGTTTGCAGGACGTCACATTAGGGCGTGATATTATCTTGGTGTGGGCGGGCACCCAAGGCAGCTCCCGTCCGTGCACGTCTTCTCAGTGACGTCCTGCAAACAGAGAGGGAGGGGGAGGAAAGCCACTCAGGCTGCATAAGACACAGCCCTCTCGTACTAAAGCCCGAGGGAGACGCCCTCAAGTACTAAATCATGTAAGTTTATAAACTGTTTATTTCGGTTTGCTGTTATCAATATTCTTAGCAAAAACATAGCTGCAATGGTGTACATAGGGTCCAGGGACATGTATTAACAGCTTATACACGTCATCTGAGGTGGTTGGTTCCCTTTAAGTAAACTGGGTTTAGAACTCTGAACTGTGTGTGTGACTGTTAATTTCCTGCATGTGAAGCAGTAGATTGAAAAGACACGCGGGCCACAGAAGACCTGCCAGAGAATCGTTACAATATCTTTTTTTCCTATCCCAAACAACACTGCTGGCCCTCCATCACCAAACATCACACCGGTTTCCCTGGGGAACCACTCCACCTGTGGGGAGCGAAACCACCAAAGCTGCACTCCCATCATCCTCAGAGATCCCGCACTGCAATGTCAGCCACTAATAGCCGAATACCACGGGTGGCGTCATGGCAACCATCCCTAAACTCGTATTCCCCAGTCTTTTATTAAAGGGAAACTGTCACCTAGTTACACTTAGTTGCACCTTCCTATTACTACTCTAACTATCCCTTTCTATGCTAAATGTTTGTTGTGAGCGTGTAACAAAATGTATTTATTCCTTAGTGGGGCGTATGTTAATGAACCGGGGTCTACCATTGCTAGCCCCCCTGGGCATCCTCTTTGGTCCCTCTCACCACCTCCAGGTGTCTCTGTCACGCCGTGATGGGAGTGATATTGAAATCAAATTTTGCGCCTTCAGCCTGGCTCCCTCTGCTCTGATGTGCAGCCTTCCTGTGGCATGATGCTGAAAGTGTCATTTCTGGAACTGCTATCCCCATAGTAACCCGATATTTATCTTAGCAGCGCAGCTAAGTAGGGCCCCATAGAAACCCAATGTTTATCTTAGCTGCGCTGTGCTGCATGGTTTCTATGGGGCCCCGCATAGCAGCACACAGCACTGCTAACATAAACATTGGTTTTCTACGGGACCTGCAGTTCTGGAAATGATGCGTTCGGCGTCATTCCACAAGAAAGCTGCACAGCAGAGCGGAGGGAGCAAGGCTGGGGGCGCAAAATTTGATTTCGATATCACACCCATCAGGGCATGATAAAGGATGCTGGAGGTGGCAAGAGGGACCAAAGAGGACGCCCAGGGAGGCTAGCAATGGTAGCCCCCCGATTCATTAACATACGCCCCCACTAAGGTATAAATACATTTTATTAAACACTCACAACACACAGTTAGCATACAAAGGGATAGTTAGAGTAGTAATAGGAGGGTGCAGGGACAGGTAGTGATAGTCTGGGGGCTTTATCTAGGTGACAGGTTCCATTTAACACCACCAGGGCCACGGAGTCGGGTCTCGACCCATGTGACCACCCCCACAGCAGAACCGAGTACCCCATGGCCCTGGTGAGGGCATGTCACCATCATATATGTTCCAACCATCAATATAATAAATAGGGGATTCAAATAACGCTGCATGAACTGGTCACCAGCCAGGATCTGTACAAGTACACATAAAGTGCTATTAAGTGCATGGAGGGTGTGCAACCAGATGATTCAAGGGACCAGATTTGAAAGAAAATTTTGTAAAGGGCACAATGGGAATAATTAGATAAGTGGGGTGAGTTGATAGGCAAGTCTAAAGAACTGCGTTTTTAGGGCCCGATTATAAGTGTGCATATTAAGAATTAATTAAATTGTTTTTGGTAGTACATTCTAGAGAATTGGCACAGCTTGTGGATAATCTTTAAAATGAGAGTGGGAGGTTCAGACTATTGAGGATGTCAGTCTTAGGTCATTAGCTTAATGGAGGACAAGGGAAGGGTGATAAACAGAGATAAGGAGGAGATATACAGTGGTATAGAACTTTGGAGGGCTTTGTCATAAGTCATAAGTTTATATTGTATTCTATAGTGGATGGGCAACCAATACAATGATTGGCACAGGGTAAAGGCATCGGTGAAGTGGTTTGAGAGGAAAATTATTATTATTATTTATTTATTAATAGAGCACCATTGATTCCATGGTGCTGTACATAAGAAAGGATTACATACAAAACAAGATAAAAATACAATTAAAAAACTAACAGAGACAGACTGATACAGATGGGAGAGGACCCTGCCCTCGCGGACTTACATTCTATTTAATATATTTATTAATGACCTTGTAGGGGGCATACAGAGTAGAATCTCAATATTTGCAGATGACACTAAACTCTGCAGGGTAATCAATACAGACGAGGACAATTTTATATTACAGGAGGATTTATGTAAACTAGAAGCTTGGGCTGCTAAATGGCAAATGCGCTTTAATGGGGATAAATGTAAAGTCATGCACTTGGGCAGAGGAAACAAAAGGTATAATTATGTGCTTAATTGTAAAACACTGGGCAAAACTGTCACTGAAAAAGACCTGGGTGTATGGGTAGATGACAAACTCACATTTAGTGGCCAGTGTAATGGGATGCATTAAAAGAGGCATAGATGCTCATGAGGAGAACATAATTTTACCTCTATACAAGTCACTAGTGCGACCACACTTAGAATACTGTGTACAATTCTGGTCTCTGGTGTATAAGAAAGACATAGCTGAACTAGAGCGGGTCCAGAGAAGAGCGACAAAAGTCATTAGAGGACTAAGGGGTCTGCAATACCAAGACAGGTTATTAAACTTGGGGTTATTTAGCTTGGAAAAACGAAGGCTTAGGGGTGATCTTATAATAATGTATAAATATATGAGGGGGCAGTACAGAGGCCTTTCTAATGATCTCTTTACTCTTAGGCCTGAGACTGGGACAAGGGGGCATCCTCTACGTCTGGAGGGAAGAAGGTTTAATCATAATCACAGACGCGGATTCTTTACTGTAAGAGCAGTGAGACTATGGAACTCTCTGCCACATGCTGTTGTAATGAGTGACTCACTACTAACATTTAAGAAGGGCCTGGATGCCTTTCTTGAAAACTATAATATTACCAGTTATATATACTAGATTCTTTGATAGGGCGTTGATCCAGGGAATTACTCTGATTGCCATATCTGGAGTCAGGAAGGAATTTTTTCCCCAATGTGGAGCTTAGTGTTGCCACATGGGTTTTTTTTTGCCTTCCTCTGGATCAACATGTTAGGCTATGTGTTGAACTAGATGGACTTAAAGTCTTCCTTCAACCTTAAAAACTATGTTACTATGTATGTTACTATAGGATGATGCAGAGGAAACAATGGCTTGGGTCAGCTCCGATGCTGGTGGAGTACTGGCTCCGATGGCAGTGTGGCATCAGGTAAGGAGGCGGAGGAGCACCAAGTCAGGTGGTGGTGGAGTCATTGCAAGTTGTATTCTGTTCTGAAGAGATGGGTGTTCAGGTTCCGTTTGACAGTTCTGAGTGTAGGGGATAGTCAGACGTGTTGGGGTGCAGAGTTCCAGAGGGTGAGGGATGCTCAGGTGAAGTCTTGCAGACGGTTGGATGAGGAACGTATGAGTGTGGAGGAGAGAAGGAGGTCTTGGGAGGATCGAAGGTTACGAGTTTGGTGATATTGGGAGATTAGTTCAGAGATATATGGAGGAGATAGATTGTAAGTCAATGTTAGTAGTTTGAATTGGATACGATGGAGACTTGGGAGCTAATGAAGGGATCTTCAGAAAGAAGAAGTGGATGAATTGCGAGGAGAAAGGTGGATTAGTCGGGCAGCAGAGTTAAGGACAGATTGGAGATGTATCAGAGTGTTAGCAGGGAGGCCACAGAGGAGGATGTTGCAGTAGTCGAGGTGGGAGATGATCAGGGCATGCACTAGTATTTTAGTAGAGTGAGGGTTGAGGAAGGAGATTCTTCATATATTTTTGAGTTGGAGGCAGCAGGAGGTGGTGAGAGTTTGAATGTGTGGTTTGAAAGACAGGGCAGAGTCAAGGGTAACTCCGAGGCAGGGGACTTCAGGTTCAGGGCAAAGTGTGATGCCATTTATTGTGATAGATAGAACGGGTAAGGCACATGCATGAGATGGGGAAAAAGAAAATAATCTAGCTGCTGGTTTCAGGATGGATTGGAGAGGGGAGAGTTTTAGTAAGCAGGAGACCAATTAATAGAGAATTGCATATGGTAAAGAATATTTATACCATGTTAGCCAGTAGATAGAAAACCATATTGCAATCTGAGAGTCCTCAGTGGTTGATACTTTTAATGGCTAACTGAAAAGATGGTAAGCATAGCAAGTTTTCGGGATACTATGACCCCTTTGTCAGGCTGATAATGACTCAGATTCTGAAGACACATACATATATACTATACTTAAACAGTATGAGATTGTGCAGTAAATATGACAGGTGACGTAAAGCAGAGTCAGGCTGGGGTTGAAAGGAGCTTGGAAAATGAAACCAAATTTCTAAGGTAAGAGGAAGAAGTGTCAACCGTTCATAGTTCTCTAACGTTAATCTGTTGCCAGATGTGATATCTCCAAATGCCCTTTCATTTTATATAAAAACGCATGAATCTAATATCCCCAAATGCCCTTTCATTTTACATAAAAACCCATGACTCCATGTGAAACATTTAATCCTGTTTTGAATGTGTCAAAGGTCGTTATCAATTTGTATTCCCAAATTCTTCTCTCTCTCTGAGATTTGAAGCTGCATTTTAAAATGAGCAGATTCATATCGCTTTCACTGTTGTGGTCAGGGTTGCAAAAATGCTTTGCTACAAGTAGATCCATACGCTTTTCTTTTATTGAGTGGCGATGAGAATTCACTCTTGTTCTGAATTTTTGCCTGGTCTCACCTACGTACATGCCACCTGTTGGAAATTTGGTACATTTGGTACATTGGACATTTCGTACATTTGGTACATGCCACCTGTTGGACATTAGAGAATTGCAATAATCCAGACAAGAATTAATAGGAACGAATAGGAGAGATGACCGAAGCTTCCCCGAACATGTTTGCAAATTTCAAATTCGGTATTCTGTACGAATATTGCAGATTCGGCTCAGGATAGGAAATTCGAACAATTTCCCAAAAAATCTGCAAACTCGGCTATGTTCGGAAAGAAGTTTGAAATTTAAAATGGCCCTAAAACATTTCCTGTTTGTTTGAGACCAAAAGGCTTGCCAAAAAACCCGTTGCTTGGGAACAACATATAACCATATGGTTAGGCGTGTCTAGTGATGGGCGAGTCCTAAATTACTCGGAATTGCTTGACTCTGGCGAGTACGAGCCCGGGACTCGCTACTCGTTGCGAGTCTAGCGAGTCCAATGTTAATGAATGGGGAAGCGAGTAATAGCGAGTAGTGTGCGATTTACAAATCACAGATGTGTCTCGGAAGCTTCAGCCTGAAGCAATCCTAGTTTTGTCAGAGACTCTGACAAAACTAGGATTGGCATTGACTTGCATTGGACTCATTTACTGTGCAAGTAATCGCTGGGAAACTCGCACAGTAAGGAGTCAGGCTGTCTGCTCTGTACAGGCTGCCGCAGCTCCAGGGTCCTAGAGCCCGCCTGCTCTTCCTGTGTGTAGCAGAGCTGAGATTGTTCTCAGTCTGCTCACTCCCTGTGCATAGACATCTATATCTATGCAAAGGGATGTAGCAGAGAGGACATCGCGTTTTGGACTACGTCGGACGGAAGAGGATTTTTTTAATTAAAGATGGAGTCCCTAATGGCTTTTTTTTTTATTTCTAATAAAAAAATTTATCTGTGTTGTGTTTTTTTTAAAACAATTTAATAGAAATTCATGGCGGCCATGTCTAATATTGGCGTGACCGCCATAAATTTCGGGCTTAGGGCCAGCTGATAATACAAAGCTGGCCCTAACCTCTTTATTACCCAGTGTGCCACAGCTACCAGGGCCGCTGGAAGAGCGGGGTTCAGCGCCAAAGGATGGCGCTTCAATGAACGTGCCATCTTCTGGGGCGGCTGCGGGCTGCAATTAGCAGCGGGGGGTGCCCAGAAAGCTTGGGCATCCCTGCTCTGCGGATTCCAGCCCCCAGCTGCTTAGCTGTACCTGGCTAGACATAGACATTGCGCGGATCCCCACGCATTTTTTTTTTATTATTTCATGAAATTCATGAAATAATTAAAAAAAAGGGCTCCCCTATATTCTTGTGTCTGGGCAGGTACAAATAGGCACCTGGGGGTTGGGGGCAGCCCGTCGCTGCCTGCTGGATCCGGCTGGTTCCAGAAATACGGCGAAGCCCACGTGAAATTTTTTTCTGAAAAATCAATAAAACAATCCTAAAAAAGGGACTGCATCTTTATAAACCCCTCGCCCATGGTCCAGGGGTTAATAAAGATGCAGTCCCTTTTATTTACATTGTTTTATGGATTTGTCATAAAAAAATTTCACGTGGGCTTCGCCGTATTTCTGGAACCAGCCGGATCCAGCAGGCAGCGACGGGCTGCCCCCAACCCCCAGGTGCCTATTTGTACCTGCCCAGACACAAGAATATAGGGGAGCCCTTTTTTTTAATTATTTCATGAATTTCATGAAATAATAAAAAAAAAATGCATGGGGATCCACGCAATTTCTATGTGTAGCCAGGTACAGCTAAGCAGCTGGGGGCTGGAATCCACAGCGCAGGGATGCCCAAGCTTTCTGTGCACCCCCCGCTGCAAATTGCAGCCCGCAGCCGCCCCAGAAGATGGCACGTTCATTGAAGCGCCATCCTCTGGAACTGAACCCCGCTCTTCCAGTGGCTGTGGTGGCGGTGGCACGCTGGGTAATAAAGGGGTTAATACCAGCTTTCTTATACAAGCTGGTATTAAGCCCGAGATTCTTAATGTCAGGCCACGTTAGACCCGGCCACTAAGAATCTCCAATAAAGGGTTAAAAAAACACAACACAGAGAAAATTGTTTATTAGAAATAAAAAAAAAAGCCATTAGGGACTCCATCTTTAATTAAAAAAATCCTTTTCCGTCCGACGTAGTCCAAAACGCGATGTCCTCTCTGCTACATCCCCTGTGCATAGATATAGAAGTCTATGCACAGGGAATGAGCAGACTGAGAACAATCGTAGCTCTGCTACATCATCTCTGTGAACAGGCGGGCTCTAGGACCCTGGAGCTGCGGCAGCCTGCACAGAGCAGACAGCCGGACTCAGCTCGCAAAGTAACAGCAGTTACTTTGCGAGTTTCCCTGCGATTACTTGCACAGTAATGAGACCAATGCAAGTCAAAGGCAATCCTAGTTTTGTCAGAGTCTCTGACAAAACTAGGATTGCCATTGATTTGCTTTGGACTCGTTGCTGTGCAAGTAATCACTGGGAAACTCGCAGAGTACCGAGTCCTGCGAGTCCCTTACTACTCGCCGAGTAATGAGTCCTAGCGAGTAGATTCGCCCATCCCTAGGCGTGTCCCCAGCCATTGGGTCTACCAATTTGTATCAAGCTGTAGAATTTGTTTGAGCTTTAAATGGATTTTTTAAGCTTCCTGGAGTTTGCAGGTGTTTTGATACCTGCAGGGTGTGAACCTTGGAAAAAGTGGGCTACCCCACACTGAGGATTTTAGCACCCAGCTGTCTAGTTGTGTCTGGCTTGCAACCAAAAATACAGCAAAGCTCCACATCATTTCTTTTTTAAATTATTTAACTAAATAATTTAAAAATTGGTGCGGGCTTTGTGGTATTTTATATTGACAGCCAAGGTAGCTGGGGGGTGGAATTATCAGCATGCCTAGGGCCAAGAGTTTTGGGCCCACCAAGATTCCCTCTACCGTAATCAACGAGAGTCTGCTGCGACTGGCAGACTCTCGTGCATTACATCAGTGGGGAACTTGGTGGGAGCGATTTAATAATAATTTGGATAGCGATGCATCTCTGTCTTTGTGGTATTCAATAAAGGATTTCTCTGGGTGTGCGTTTATTCAACTCTACTGAAAGTATTGCTAATGGCTGGCTGTCAAACTGACTGCTAACATTAACAATAGGGCTTGATGTCAGCTGCCAAAAAAAGCTGACATCAATCTCTTTATTATCCAATCTGTCAACACCACTAGGGTAGATTGGAAGAGCGGAGTAACCACCAGTTTTGCCGTCTATCATGGAGGCACCAATTCTAGGGCTGCTGATGGCTGCAGTTTTTAGCATAGTGGGCCCAGAATGCTTGGGCCTCACCATGCTGAGAATTCCAGCCCCTAGCTGTCTGGGTCACCTTGGCTGTCAATATAAAATACTATGAAGTGAAGTCCATTTTTTCTTTTTTTTACTGTAATCTGATGTCAGTTTGGTTATCATACTGGGAACCAATCACAGTTGCCAGCAGAGAGGGTGGGTGGGGCTAAATCTGACTTTAACCAGTTAAGAGGGGGAAGCAGTGACATTCATGAGTGGGCCTGGAACTCTAAAAGCAAGGTGGCAGAAGTATAGAAGCTTGGTAAGTATTACTTTAGGAACTAATATCTGTGAGAAAACAGGCGGCCTCCACTGTAAAACTGTTTGAGCTGTGTTTGGTAGATTTTGGGCTCCTTTGAAGGTGTTTTCCATGCCCTTGAGTTTGCCTCCCATTGATTTGAATGGGGTTAGGATGTTCGGCGAACTGTTCAGCAAACATTGCCATTTTGACGTACCAAACCGAATTCAAACTTCAAAATGTTCGCTCATTTCTCGTAACAGTAAGATTTGTGCAGAATCAACAGTAAGTAAAGGTCAAATTAAAGAGATATTTTTCAGATGTAGGTGACATGAGCGAGCATGTGATTTGATGTAAGCAGTGAAGGAGAGATCTGAGTCAAATATAACTCCAAGTCAGCGGCGTGTTGTTGGGGAGTAATTGTAGACCCACACACATACTTGGCAATATTTGGTCTATAAAGGTTAGTGGAGGGAGGAAACATAAGAATTTCAGTTTAAGGTAGAGAGAGGACATGCTAGAGAAAGCAGGCAAACATTCACTGGTATTTTGTAGTAATGCAAGGGTGATATCAGGAGAAGATGTGTATAATAGCATGTCATCTATGTTGATGACATGTGTATCGCTGGAGCGGTACCTATAGTGACCACTGAGAAAAAGTATAGATTAAGGAATGGCAAGGTGTGTTAAAGGAAAGAGTAAAAGAGAGTACCGCTCCAGCGATACACACCTGAGGTCTCCTTCTCATTTATCCCTCTAGCCTAAGGTAAAATGCATCACGCTCATGCCAGTGACTAAGTGACTAAGCACTTTTTATTAGTACTCTGACATAGGTGCGATACCACTATACAGTACCCCACCTAAGCACACCTTCCAGGTCTCTAAATGCTAAGTCTACCTTTTCTTTACACCTACAGGTACTCCACCTGTGCTAATACAATAACCCCTCATTCGCTCCTGTGACGTCTGTGACTTCAATTGAGTCCAGACCAGCAGGGATGACCTCACCCTAGCTGGACCACATAAGTAAACCTATACCACCTATACATACACCCCTCCTTCAACGAAGAAGAAAGATTTAGTATCCTTTCTACGGTCAGAGAAACTGACAATTTCCTGAATATCCCCACCCGTGAGTTGAAATCGAGGGATTATGAAAAAGAATTGAAGAAACTTTCATCTTTTGAATTACATGCATACACACTAGCCCAATACACGAAGGCACAACGGATTCCGAGGGGACTCAGGATCTCATTATGACCAACCCTTTTCAGTGAGAACGAAGAATATTGTCAACTTTTTGAAAATATTCTAAACAAGTGCTCCATAGATTTAATGGTGTTGACCATCAAATTTCTCCAGGAGGAAATAAAGAAGGTCAAAGATCAGGTTGCTGCCATCGAAAATCAGTTGACTAACACCCTTTCTTCAACAGATTTCGCTAGCCTTAAGGCAAAAGCCAACAAAACTTTGCAAGATTACACCAACGAACTGAAAACACGAAAGAAGAACAAGTTTCTGAGAGACCAGGACGACTATCTCAAAAACCAGGTTTACAGATGGCGGTATACCACACTCCCAGATGGTCCCCCCTACAGAAACCGATATGGCTCATCAGGCTCTTCAGGATCGGATGGTGGTCCAGGTGGACGGGGTGGCAGAAGAGGACGCGGTGGGAAACCGACCAAGCCTTTTTTCGACCCACGAAAGAAACCCCCAGCACCCCCAAACACAGCATCAGACAATGAGGAGGAAGAAGGAACAGACGAGGACCACCAGATGGACACACGTCCCAATACTCGATCTCAGGTAAAAACAATCTTGTCTTCAACATCTCCACCTACTGGCTTTCACCTGCCGAGATACGAGTTCTCCAGAGGGGCCTTTCCTTCTGCCCCACTCCCTCCTTTGATCCGTTCCTCGTACACCAAGAGTTAAACCGTTTCTACCGCTCTTTGAGACTTAAGGTACATTTTGACAAAGATGGCGGATACATAAACACCAACCAGGTTTCTTCCTCCTCGGGAAACAACACCCAAGAGACGTTCATCCTCAAAGATCTTGGACTCAAGATCCCGAGCACATATCAACCACCTCGCTTCTATCATCCTGTTGAGACGTATATTTCACTTGTTAATGCCTCTGTGGATAAGTATATAGATGAAATCAAAAACGGTAAATACCACCTTAAGCATAACCTTAATCGAGAAGAATCATTAGCGCTGAAAAGCCTTAAAAACAATAATAACATTGTCATAAAGCCTGCTGATAAAGGTGGTTCCATTGTAGTACTTGATAAGAAATACTATCTGTCTGAAATCCAGAGACAACTCTCTGATGTCACGACATACAGACCCATCCCCACGAATCCTATCTACTCCATAGAGAGAAAGATAGACAATTTGATCAACTTCCACTTAAAATTGGGTACAATTGATTCTAAACTGGCGGAGTATTTGCACAAACAAAATCCCATAACTCCAGTCATTTATATACTTCCCAAAATACATAAAAACGTGGAGAAGCCCCCCGGTAGACCCATAGTGGCATCTACCGTCTCTATCCTCTCACCTTTGTCAATAACCTTGGAAAAGATCCTCACTCCACTAGTACCAAAAATTCCATCTTACCTTAAAGACACCGGTGACTTTCTGAACCACATAAGAACTCTCCATGACATTCCTTCCTCATGTTTGTTAGTCAGCCTAGATGTTAACAGTCTATATATCAGTATAGATCACAATCTTGGTATCAAAGCTGTTGAATGGTTCCTAGACCAACAATCCTCTCTTAGCGAACCCCAGAAATTGTTCTGCACCCATACACTCAAATTGGTCCTCACCAACAACTACTTCCTCTTTGAGGACCAATTCTATCTACAGGAACGGGGCACCGCAATGGGGGCGAACGTAGCCCCCCCCCCCGTACGCTAATATCTTTATGAGTAAATTTGAGGCTGACTTCGTCTACATACATCATCTATACAGAAAGCATGCTCTTACCTGGCTCAGATACATAGACGACATTTTTTGTGTATGGACAGGCGACACCAATAGCCTCACAGACTTTGTACATGACCTCAACCAGAGTATACCGAACCTATCCTTTACCTTACATGCCAACACACAGTCTGTTAGTTTCCTTGACACCATGATCTCTAAAACTGACTCAAGCACCCTTACAAGTGACCTTTACGTCAAACCTACAGACCGCAACAATCTGCTACACTGGTCTAGCTGCCACCCAAGACACGCCAAGATAGCTCTACCTAAATCCCAACATCTGTGAAAGAAAGAATGCGCATATAGGGTCTTATCTCAATAAAAAACTCTCACTTGTCGATGTGGAATTGCTCACCTTAGTCAGTTGTGAGACCCACAACTGGTAGAATAGCGTACAAGCAGCTGCTGCAGGGACCGCACTCTCAACGGTGACCGTGGTCGTAATGCAGAATCTTGGACAAAGTGCTTCGGTGTCCGCGCTGCTGCTCCAAAGTCAAAGAAACACAGACACGGGAATGTCTGGTACAGCTACAGCCTTTATTTTCCTCCTACGCGTTTCGGAGCCTCCTCCCGAGCTCCCTGAGGAAGGAGCTCGGGAGGAGGCTCCGAAACGCGTAGGAGGAAAATAAAGGCTGTAGCTGTACCAGACATTCCCGTGTCTGTGTTTCTTTGACTTTGGAGCAGCAGCGCGGACACCGAAGCACTTTGTCCAAGATTCTAAATCCCAACATGACAGGATTGACCGCATAGTCTCAACACCTGAAATCAGGCAAGCGAGACATGACGAGATGACTGAAAAGTTTCAAACAAGAGGATACCCCAGAAGTAACGCTGAACAACAAACCAGAACTACCCAACATGACTGCGATGTTGAGAATAGGGTCAAGTTCATCAACACCTACCACCCTTTCTCTCCTCTAATTAAAAAAGTGGTCCTTGAACACTGGACCCTACTAGAAAAAGCCTAACCTGGGATTGAAAAACTTCAAAAATCCTCCTCTCATCTGCCACAAGCGGGCTCAGAACCTAAAAAACACTTTAGTTAGAGCTGACGTGGGCTCCAACCTCAAGACACTTAGGCAGAAGACATTTAGCACGGTACGCAATGGAACCTTCCCTTGTTTGGATTGCACACAATGCACTAATGTCAGTAAAGGTGACTCATTCAAACATCCGAGGTCCGGCAAACGGTACAAGATCAATGGCTATTTCACCTGCGACTCAAATTTTGTCGTTTACTTAATTAAATGTCCATGCGGCCTAGGATACGTCGGGAAACTACTCAACGTGTCAAAAACCGCATCTCTAAACATAAATCAACCATCCGGTGCAAAAACACACTGTTACCAATTCCTGCCCACTTTGTGGAAAACAGACATTCTGTAAGTCAACTGAAGTTTCAGGTCATTGAACAAATCCCTGTACCCAGAGTAGGGGGTAATAGGATCCAAACACTCAAAGAGCGCGAAGCATATTGGATATATCACCTAAATGCCCTCCACCCATACGGTCTCAATAGAGAATCTGAAATGTATTGTTAATCTTTTCTCAATTCCACTACATAGGGAATTGGTATTGTTTTCATCAGGAGTAAAATCATTACCAAAAGTTCTTTTCCCATATAATGTATTTTGGTTACAAGGAGATATTTCTGACATAAGTAAATAGTAAATGCCTTTTTACTCTACGTGTGTAAACCCTGCTCTAATTGCCTTATCTTTGTTTTTAGGCAGGCAAAAGAAGTCTCTTTGAAACCTGATGGGCACAACCAGCACTGAAATCACCTCTGTGCATGAATACAGCACAGTTCCACCATTAAAATGGCCGCCTGCATGCATGTGACACTTCATTACACTCCTCCTTAGCCAACATCACTTCCTGGAAGGTCAAAACATGCTCATTTCCTATTCCCGCCCCGCACATGTGCAGTACACTCAATATAACATCTCTTGACCTCACCAAGACGGCCTTTGCACATGTGCAGTAGACATTCTCGATTCCCGCCCATCCCCACCCATCCAGGAAGTGCAGGACAGTTTAAAACACCACTGCACTGGGCCACATGCACTCCCGGCCTCCACTACACCTGACCAGACTTAGGACACAAGGTAATGGTGCCCCACGGTCTTTACAGACTGGGTTTCCTCTCTCCTTTACAGCTAATTGACCTGCTTATTTTGTCCTCAGGACGGGAGTCACGTGCTGACCCTATACATCGGTATGTGACCCCTAAACTCTCTTTTACTCTTTCCTTTAACACAGAGGTCCCCAACTCCAGGCCTCAAGGCCCGCCAACAGTGCAGGTTTTCAGGATTTCCTTAGTATTGCACAGGTGTTAATGTGATCATCTGCACAGGTAATGATTCCAAGCCCTGTGCAATACTAAGGAGATCCTGAAAACCTGCACTGTTGGTGGGCCTTGAGCCCTGGAGTTGGGGACCTCTGCTTTAACACACCTTGCCATTCCTTAATCTATACTTTTTCTCAGTGGTCACTATTGGTACCGCTCCAGTGATACACACCTGAGGTCTCCTTCTCATTTATCCCTCTAGCCTAAGGTAAAATGCATCACGCTCATGGCAGTGACTAAGTGACTAAGCACTTTTTATTAGTACTCTGACATAGGGGCAGTACCACTATACAGTACCCCACCTAAGCACACCTTCCAGGTCTCTAAGTGCTAAGTCTACCTTTTTTTTTACACCTACAGGTACTCCACCTGTGCTAATACAATAACCCCTCATTCGCTCCTGTGACGTCTGTGACTTCAATTGAGTCCGGACCAGCAGGACTACCCTTGACAGGGATGACCTCACCCTAGCTGGACCACATAAGTAAACCTATACCACCTATACATACACCCCGAAACCAAGGACCAAGGTAATTACACCTTACGCCTCTAAACCTCCAAGAGCCCTCCCCTTGCACACAGCCTCTTTAGATGACCCTACCCTCACTCCCACTCCACTTCACTGTCCCCTAGTGCCCCTTCTCAATACAACCCACACACCCATGCCATTCATCTCCCACACAGTCATACACACCTTCACCCAATTCCTCAACTCCACCTCCCTCACACGTACACCGTATCACACCACAATACACATTCACTGGCCTCACATCACTATAGGTCCATATATAACTTCACAAAGGATGCATGACACTGTTTTCACAAAATAAATCACCCATCACCAGGTTTATTGTTTACTAAAGTTTATACACTGATATTTTGTTCTTTATTGTATATTCTGTAGTCATATCCCTGAAGAAAGCTCGAGATGTAGAGCTGAAACGTTGGATTGTAACACCACCTTGTTCACAAAAAAAAATCACAACAAAATAGACTGTCGTTGCAAAGAATCTAATTTTCATGATATTAGTGTGCCGGAGCTACTCTTATACTTTAGCTTTGTTTTTTTTCCCCAGAGCACCTAAATTGGGGTTTGAGCCTGTTATATCTACTCTATATGTGTCAGTGGTGAAGACATGGTAATAAGATGCCACCCATTAGACGACTACTTATCTACAAGCTTTATAAAGTGTATTTCTTGGGTTACAGGGGGGCTAGAAACATGGGGGACACCTTCCCTGAATGCAGCATAAATGCAGCATTGAGAGCTGCATTTACTTTGCCATGCAGCAGGGGCTGTGTGCTGGCATGTTTGAAGAAGGAGGAAAAGATATCAGATGAAAGGTTAAATATGCCAGTTAGATGAGTTGTGACAGCCAGACAGAGGGACTGAAGTTGATTTAAAGGGAATAAGGTCACTTTTGCTGGTAGTAGGACGAGAAGAGACAAGGAGCTAGGTAACTTCTTCTGTGACCAGATTGAAGACTAGATGAAGTGTATTATGAAGAAGAATGCATGATATTATGAGGTTGGGAGGTTATTTCCTGTCATATATGGTAAATTTTCTCTTTAAAATAATTGGCGATATCGTACATGCTGAGCATTGTGGTTGCAGACAGCAATTAAATATTTGTAAGTGGGTTAAGAACTGGCTCAGTAATAGGAAACAAACGGTGGTTATTAATGAAACACACTCAGAATGGGTCATAGTTAACAGTGGGGTACCTAAGGGGTCAGTATTGGGCCCGCTTCTTTTTAACATATTTATTAATGACCTTGGTGGGGGGCATACAGAGTAGAATCTCAATATTTGCAGATGACACTAAACTCTGTAGGGTAATCAATACAGAGGAGGACAATTTTATATTACAGGAGGATTTTTGTAAACTAGAAGCTTGGACTGGTAAATGGCAAATGAGCTTTAATGGGGTTAAATGTAAGGTCATGCACTTGGGCAGAGGTAATAAAATGTATAATTATGTTCTTAATTGTAAAACACTGGGAAAAACTACCACTGAAAAAGACCTGGGTGTATGGGTAGATGATAAACTCACATTTAGTGCCCAGTGTCAGGCAGCTGCTGCAAAGGCAAATAAATTAATGGGATGTATTAAAAGAGGCATAGATGCTTTAAGGAGAACATAATTTTACCTCTATTCAGGTCACTAGTGAGACCACATTTAGAATACTGTGTACAATTCTGGTCTCCGGTGTATAAGGCCAGGGTCACATTTGGACGATTGTAAGTTCCCTGCATTGTTTGCAGAAAACGTAGAATCTTTTCCTCACCACGCAGCATTCACGCAGGCTGCATAGTGGCAAACGTGGCCCCTAGCAGTCCGCTGTGTTCCCTGGATACCAGCTACAGTGTTTTTCCTCACTATCTGTAAGGCCTCGTGCAGACGATGAGTATTGTGTCTCATTTAGGGGACTACAAAAAGAGTCTCCATTTTTTCCAAAAATTTGAGCACAGACACCACTTAAGTGGCACCAATTGCCCCACAATTGCAAACTTTAAATGGTTACTTTTAGGGAAAAATCCACAAGGCTTTAGTCTCCCCAGGTTGACACAGGGGTAGAAAAGTTCTTGCAGATCTATGCCTTGTTCATCTTTATGAACGTTAGTCATTCTGGTCGGACAGACGCGTGTGCTTTTCTGTCAGCACACCACCAGCAGCGCTGAAGACACGTTCCGAGAGAACGCAGGCTGTGGGGCACGACAAGATCTCCAAGGCGTGAGTGGTGAGCTCAGGCCATTTTTCTAGTTTGGAAGCCCAAAATGAGCAAGGCTCCAGTTCCCCAGTCATGACATTGATGTTAAGTTGGAGATACTCATGTACCATCGGTTCCAGGCGTTGACTATGTGTCAGACTTCTTGTGTCTTCAGGCCTTGCAAATGATGGTCTAAAAAAAATCATGAAAAGAGGCCACGAAATTGGTGTTACCACCAGCAGATACTGTGTTACTGGTACGATGTGAGTGATGATGACTCCACAGTCCCATGGTTGACAAGTGAGAACTGTGAGATTCACTCTGTCTACCACTGGTGGTTTGTGGAAAAGCCAATCTGAGATTATGTATCAGCTTCTGCTGATACTCCTGCATGCATACGTCCCTTTGTATTTCAAGAATTATTTTGGCAAATTTGGTCTTGGTATCGGGGATCTAGGAGTGTGGCAACCCAGTAGTCAGCATTGCTTCTAATTCGTACAATCCAAGGGAAATGTTGCAGGTAGTACAGCAAGAAGGGGCTCATGTGTCTTGCGCATCCAAGAGGACCAAGTCATTGTTGTATTGTTGATGGGGAGGTGAGAATCATGCTTCTTTCCTCTGCCCTCTCCCCCCAACCTCGCACAACAAAAATGTCATCAAGGTCTCCCTCATCTGCTGACTTTTCCATGTGCATCGCCAGTTCATCCTCCATTTCTTCCTGGGCTCCTGCACCATCCTCAGCAGTTTGGTTGCCACCATGCACCCTCGTTAATCCCTCTCCACCACCCTCCCATGCCTGCCGTCTTGGTGCTGCCGACCGTGAGGACCTTGGAGATGTTGTCATCCCTTCCGCATAGAGCTCCTCCTGTACTTCCTCCACCTCCTCTTGTCCCACCACCTGACTCCGAATATTGTTTAGAGTATGCTCCAGCATGTAGATGACCGGAATAGTCATGCTGATAATGCCATCGTCAGCACTAAATATCTTCGTCGCCATCTCAAAACTGCGCAGAAGGGTGCATAGGTCCTTGACCTGAGACCACTCCTGCAGCGTGATCTGCCCCACCTCTGGATCTCGTTGGCCCAGGCTATATCTCATAACGTATTGCACCAGGGCTTGGCGGTGCTGCTACAGTCGCTGCAACATGTGCAGAGTAGAATTCCTGCGTGTCGGCACATCTCATTTCAGCCGGTGAACGGGCAAGCCGAAACACTAGCTGCAGCCAAAAAATGCCTACTTAAGACAGGTGGTGTAGCTTTCTTCACAGCAGTGCTACACTACCTGCCCTAAAGGATTCACAGAGCTAGATGTGGCCAGATGCTGTGAAAAACACTTGTACAGCACTGGCACACACCTGCCTGGCAAAAACTAATAGGGACTGCTCTAACCTAACCCTAAAAAGGGCTGCAATTTAAACTAGTCCCTGCTTCTATGAAGTACACCTGAATAAGGGCTGCTAGACTACTAGTCCCAAGTCCCTAATCCCTACTCCTATGAAGCAGCCCTCAAAAGGGCTGATACTCCTAAAATTTGGATCCTCCCTCCAGTCCCTACTCCTTAAACCTATCTATCTACCTTTGTATTCGCTCACTAGCTGAATCAGAACACAATTGCTTGATTTCACTGTATAGCGCCTACAGCAGCAGTGGCGGTGCCATCTGACACAGAGCTACAGCAATGAGCAAATGGTGGCGATGGGGAAAATGGCTGGGTCTTATAGGACTAGGACATGTGACGTACACAGCCAATGATGCCTGACCTTGCTTGTGTGCAAAAAATGCACTTTGCTGTGTGTGTGTGTGTGTGTGTGTGTGTGTGGTGTGTGTGTGTGTGATTGGCTGACAGCCTGCACCGCCCCCACTGTATATGCAGTTTGGAGAAAAAAAAATGGAGATCGCAATTATTTCTGCAGCACTGATGTGTTAACCCCCCCACGCTTTTGGTGATTGAAGCGTTATCGAACATAACCTAGAACAGCTGAATTTCAAGCAAATTGTTCTAATTCGGTGAATGACTCGAACACCGCCCAAAACAGCTCGAATTTGAGATTAGCGAACATTTCGAATCGAACATCGCTCATCTCTATTAATGGGTCCAAACTTTATATTGAAATGAAGGACAAAACCAACAAATATTGTTCTCTACTGATAGATCTCTGTATTGGCTTATTTAAACCATTTTGCATTATTTTTCACATGCAGTACTGACTTTAAAGGGAATCTGTCAGCTGATTTTGATATGAGCAGCATAACATAGAGCAAGAAAGCCTAATTCAGAAATGTATCAGTTACTGCACTGCTTATTGTATAAATTAGATGTAGCAAAGCTAAGGCTTCTGATCTGTTTATTACCCTACCCTCACCCATGACTAGCTGCTTCCTGAGTACACTGTGCATAGTTAGCAAACTACTAATTAGTGATGAAGGAAGGACAACGCATATTAGCTGATCTGGCATGCATGTTAGATATAACCTGTAGTTAGGCCGGCTTCACACTGCGGTGTGATCCGGTCCGGGGCTGTCCGAGATGCCCCTGACAGCTGCGGACTGGATCAGCACAAAGCACTGGGGGCTGATATGCCCTCCGGTGCGGTGTGCAGCGCACGCAGTTCCCGCTGCTGATAAGTCAGGACCACGGGCCCTGCGGTCCTGACCTGTCAGCGGCTGCAGCTGCATGCGCTGCACACCGGACCGGAGGGCATATTAGCCCCCAGTCCTGTGTGCTGATCCGGTCCGCGGCTGTCTGGGTCATCCCGGACAGCCCCGGACCGGATCACGCCACAGTGTGAAGCCGGCCTTAATCTCCTCTTGATAAAATACTTATTGTACTGACACTACAGCACACAGCCTAATGAGTTACACATCCCTGTAATCAGGCTCTTGCATCCTATATTATACTGCTATCAAATTAAATAGCAAAATCTTTCTGATTCCCTTTAAATATGTCTCCATACACAGTTGGATCTTTTCAATGCGAGCCAGTATGCTCTCTGGGCTATATCTGTCCTAGAAACACATTTATAATTAATTAGCAAATTAATTATACATATGCTGTAGCATAAGATCAGTTCTCTCTTTGTCTCTTTTTATAGAAAGATACTTTACATATATATAGATATTGACCTGCATATTGTCGTCAAAATGAAGTTATAATTTGACCCAAAAACCTCTGTATTTCACTTTTTCATACTTATTATTTTTTTCAATTTGTTATCAGTATAAGGAAAATTAGTAAAAAAGTCCTGTAAGTAAAATATATGCAGTATAGATAATTAGATTTATTTACATTGTGTGCAAAATTATTGAGAAGTTTGTATTTTTGATGATTAATTTATTATTGAACAACTATAGCGCTGTCACTTAATCCAAAAGGTTAACAACCCTGAAACCTAGAAAGTCAAAGTGAGATTTTGTCTTTCTTAGGAGAACATCTGTTCAGAATTATTGGGCAACTAAATAAAAAACATACATTTTTCCTTCATAGTTGTTTATTTTCATCTGTTAAAGTGATCATAATATCCAAACAACTCAAAATGTGCAAAAACATATTTCTGATATTTAAAAGGCAATATCAATGACAAACATATGCACAATTCTTTACAATAAGGCTAGGGTCAGACCTGTCCCCTGAGGAAGCCCTAGCAGGGAAACGCATTGGAGCGTCCCACACCTTCTGCTGACAGGACAACTATTGGCAAAATGGGTAAGCAGGACTATACTTACCTATGATGGGTCAGATGGTGGTGGCAACTAAGGGGCCTTATTAGGGTGTAGGATGTAAATGAGTCTCAGGACCCTAATATCCACATCAAAGGTTATATGTCTGCATAACTGTCATGCTGGAGAAAAGACATGTTATTGCATGTAATTACATCCTAATATACAGCTGTCTGTGATCTGTACATTTACCAAAGTCCTTTCTGCTGCTACTGTTTCTGAAGTGGTTTGGATTCCTACATAGACCGTCCATATACATGTTGTGAATTGTCACTAGTGTAAGGTTTACAACCTCCTGTCATAATCCTGACTGGACCATGTTTGGTGTTATTTTAGAATCACTATTGTATGTACCAATCAGCTTAACACTTTTTATTACTATTTTCAAATAAAAAAAATTTTCATTCACTGGCTTGCTGGATTGCATGCATTGTTGTCCACAAGATAAAGACACCTCATATAGTGTACATATTTACCTATCCTTGCTGGATGCGGGGTCACTCTGTAATTTACCTCTCCCACCTTTTCCTGGATTTCATATGGCCCCTGCCACTTGGCCAAGAGTTTACTCACGGCAGTGGGCACTAAGACCAATACTCAATCCCCAACCTTAAAGGACTTGATGGTGGCCCTTTTAGTAGACGTGCGACTTTGCGCTCCCTGGGCATCCAGTAGGTGCTCTTTTACTATAGGCATGACCGCTGTGATCCGGTCCTGCATTTTAGCCACGTGCTCAATTACACTTTTATATGATGTTGGTTCCTGTTCCCACGTTTCTTTGGCTACATCCAGCAACCCCCTAGGATGCCTGCCATACAGTAGCTCAAAGGGTGAAAATCCCGTAGACGTCTGTGGTACCTTCCAGACGGCAAACATCAAATAGGGCAGTAACATGTCCCAATCCCTCCCATCCTTGGCAACCACCTTTTTTAGCATGGATTTAAGGGTTTTATTAAACCGCTCGACAACCCGTCGGTCTTTGGATGGTACACCGATGCGCACCTGTTTTATTTTCAGCAGTTTACACAGTTCCTTTGTCACCTTGGACATAAAAGGAGTCCCCTGATCTGTAAGGATCTCCTTAGGCAGCCCCTGGTGACAGAACATAGCAAACAGCTCCCGTGTGATAAGCTTAGCCGAGGGGTGGTGTAGCGGAATCGCCTCCGGGTATCGGGTGGCGTAATCGACGACCAAGAGTATGTGTTGGTGGCCCCATGCAGACTTTACAATAGGCCCCACCAAATCCATTGCAATCCATTCAAAAGGCACCTCTATAACCGGTAGAGGTACCAATGGACTACGGAAGCTTGCGATGGGTGTGGTCAGCTGACATTCCGGGCAGGAATCACAGTACCTCTGGACATCTGCATAAATCCCAGGCCAAAAGAACCACTGCAAGATGCGCTCTTGCGTCTTTTTGACCTCAAGATGCTCCCCCAGCAGGTGGGAATGGGCCATCTCGAGGACCGCTCGACGGTGGGACTGCGGCACTACTAGCTGTTCCACGACCTCATCCTGGATCTTGTCAACCCTATAGAGTAACTCCTGGTTGACCACCATGTGTGGAAAAACAGTCTCTGCCCCCGGTTGCTGAGCCACCCCATTTACCTCTATTACCCTTTCCCGTGCCAGGGTCAGGGTAGGATCCTGCAGCTGAGCTGTCCCAAACGCTCCCCAGGATACTTCCAGCTCTGGAATCGATGGGGTCTCCTCGAGCTCTCTTTCCAGGTTGGCGACCCCTACGGCAGGTATCCCTGGCTCGGGATCTTTAGGTTCTGCACCCGGACACATGGTTATTCGCGGAGGGTTACTCTTCCTATCCCATAAGGACCAAAACAATGACAAATCTCTTCCCAGCATAGTCCCGAAAGGTAGAGTCTTTACCACTCTGACCACATGTTTTACCTCTCCACACGGAGTGGAAAAGGTCACTTCCACTGTCAGATACTCGCGGAAGTCACCATGTATACATATGACCCTGACCTTCCCCCCCAGTGGGTTCCAACCTAGGGATCAACAACCCATGAACCAGAGTCACCAAGCTTCGGAGTCCAAGAGAGCCTCCGCTCTATGTCCATTGATGCACACCGGGCACAGGTGTGGTTCCATTTTGGGAACAACCACATCTGCGGCAAACACGGTGCTAGCATACAGAGACATCCAGCGTGTAAACCCGCAGTCCATGGGTTCAACAGTCAGGGGGCAATAGGAAGCCACATGTCCTGGCCCTTGGCATTGCCAGCACCTCATAGCAGTGGCACGGCCAGTCCGGGAGTCCCATCTACGGGAACCTGGCCTCCTACCAGCTTCACTCCAGGGTAACCCCTCGCCGAGAGCTTGAGTTTTATTGTCCCCAGTAGAGGGACGTGTGCCTTTTCCCGTGACAGACGCATTGGGGCAGACTTCTGCACGAACTCCTGGGTGGCTGTATACCGCTCAATCAGGCTAAACACCTGGTCCAGGTTACCCAGGTCCCCTTGCCCCACCCAACACTGTATAGCAACTGGCAGAGTCCATACCACCATCTGGCCCGGAGACAAGAGCTCAGGCTGGAGCCACCGTTTTACTAGCTGCAGCAAGTCATATGCCTGAGACCAAGCAGATTTGGTCTCCACAAAGGTCCATGAAAACACCCGTTGGGCTCTCTCATAGGTATTAACCCCCAGTCGAGCAAGAATTTCACCTTTTTCTTCCTGTAGTCCTGAGCATCCTCTTGACTGAGGTCAAAGTAGGCATGCTGCGCATCGCCCATCAGGAATTTAGCCACCACTTCAGCCTACTGGTCAGCTGGTAGGTTTTCCCGCTCTGCTGTGCACTCATAGATGGTGAGGAAAGCTTCCACATCATCCTCCCAACTCAGCTTCCTCAATGTTGAGCGGACCCTTTCCCGGGCCTCACGCCGTTCCGGGGTAGGCGCGGGTGGCGTGTCTCGCAGTGCCATAATTTGCTGTAGAAGCAGTTCATTAGTTTTCTGCTGCTGTTGAAACTGCACCTGATGTTACCGCTGTGTAATCACCAACTGCTTTAGTAGTTCCTTCATTTTGTCGGCCGGCCTGAACTGTAGCTTTGCCGGCTTGAGTATGGACATGCAGTCTTTGGGGTATGCCTTAGTTCACAATGCCCGCATTCTCCACCATATTAGATATGTAACCTTGAACGGCATTATATAGTAATACCCCTGGCAAATAAATCACCAATCAGGGGGTAGTTTGCACAATCTCCATACAAACAACATTTTATAAACTGGAGGAAACATGGAGTATATTGCAGTAAAAAGTTTTTTTCTTTGTTAAATCATGTGTAAAAAGTGTGATAAAAAAGTGACAAAACAGAGGTTCTGAGATGCAACTCAGACCGACAAGTTAAGACCAAGGTGTAGAGCAGCTGTACTTGACTGCTGTAAAAATGGGTTTTACAATGTACATGCAGAAAATATTACAATAGTACCAATACTATGGAGAACCACATAATAAATAGATAAAGTGCATCAAACAGGTAAAGAATTCCACCTTAAATGGTTCTCAGAACAAGTATAGGACTGATTTGTACATACAAAGTTATACCCAAGTAAAGATAACAGCACCATCAGACATAGTAACAGCTGAACATAGTAAAGCATACGAGGATCATACCTATATGGTCAAAACTGCGGGAGAGCAACCAGAGAAAGAGAGAGGTAGTAGGTCCTAAGTCCCCTACATATGTTTCGCCCACACAGCTTCCTCAGGGAGAGGTCTGTAGTCAGTAGTGGACACCATGCCAGGACACCAACGGTGTCTTTATAGCGCTGTGAGACCCGGACGCGATGTAAAGCACTTCCGGGTTCACCGCTGCATCATGCGCATGCGTAGTCTGTGCGCTGAAGGCCAGAGCGGCTCCCACTCACCGCGCATGCCCACACCGTCATCCAGCGTAGGGACGCATCACCATATAAGCTGGGCGGATGGGCGGCGCTGGTGGGCGGGTGCCACGACCTCTGAGACGCAGCACAAACCATGGCTGCAGAATTAACCATTTAGGAGCACCCAGATGTAATATGGATACTAAACACAACCTGGTGAGAGAAAGTTCTGTATTATATCAGAATAGAAGAACAGGAGAATCAGTCCACATCAGCATATAACTATCCCCAAAAAGGAAGAGAAGTCTCTAGGATCCAGGCGATAGTCCTTCAGTAGTAGGATTAGTTGATCTCCAGCTCACTGTCCCAGCATAGTCCAGTTTGTATGTTTCACATACGGTGATCCAAGGGCAAGGACGCAGAAAAAAGGCTTGTGCACCAGAAAGGTGTATAGGCAAGGTGTGTGCAATTAAAAACAACCTAAAAATAGAACCAGGAAAAAGAATTAAAAACTAGGAAAAGAAAGAAAATGAAAACCAGCTTGTGGCGTCAGAAACAGTCTCTCATAAATAAGGACCGTAGGAGACACTCTCATTGAGCCCACCGGGGGTAAGTGTACCCAACGTCACGATCCATTTAGTCTCCAGGCGGGCCAGTACCTTTTTTAGGTCACCTCCCCTGTTGCCGCAATGTACCAAATCGATTCCACGGACCTTGAAGGAAGCAGGGTTGCACCCATGATGTTTAAAGAAGTGCTTAGGTATAGTTTTAAGCACAGTGGGATCTTTTGCATCTTTCGCTGCAACAATGTCGCGAACATGCTCGCGTGTGCGCACCCTTAATTCTCTCGACGTCAGACCCACGTAGATCAGAGGGCAGGCACATTGAGCAAAATATACCACATGTGTGGATGAGCATGATATCCTGTACCTGATCTCGAAACTGCGTGAGCCGTCGGCCGAGTGAAAATGGGTTGCACGTTCCACATTGGCGCAGGAGACGCAATGTCCACAGGGGTAACACACCAAAATTGGTCCCCGAGACCCAAAGAGATTTGGCACATGTGGCACATAGTGGCTGTTGACCAATATATCACCAAGGTTTCTGGCGCGTTGTGGAGTCATAAAAGATCTGTTAGGAATACATTTACTCAAAGTAGGATCGGTACGCAGGATCCCCCAGTGTCTCCTGAGAATTTCCCGCATGGTCTGCCACTCATGGTTATAAGTACCAACAAAGCGCAGTGTCGGTTCAAACTTAGGTTTTTTTGATTTTTGTTTCAGCAGTAGTTCTCTCGGCGTATGTTCCGCCCTCTGAAAACCACGTTCCTGAATTTCAGGAGTCATTTTTACCTTGTTTTAGGAGGGCAAAAAATCTCAAGGATTGTCTAATAAGAGCAGACGTAGGTTCGGCCATCAAAATGTCCAGACAATCTTTTTTATCCACTAGGAGAAATGGGACCTTCCCGTGTCTAAATTGTCTACAGTGTAATAACATTACCAAAGGTGATAAGATTTACCACCCACATACGGGTGAGGGGATTACTATTCGTGGCTTTTTTACGTGTAACTCCACGAATGTGATTTATGCCATTAAATGTCCTTGTGGACTGGTCTATGTAGGCGAAACATCACAACACATACGGGACAGGATATCCCAACATAAGTCGAATATTAGGTGTGAAAAAAATGTTCTTCCATACCATTTCAACACTGTGGGCCATAGAGTCTCTCAATTAAAATACCAGGTGCTAGAAGGGGTGACCCTATCCCGGAGGGGTGGTAATCTCCAGAAACTTATGCGGATTCGTGAAGCCCATTGGATATTTAGACTTCAATCATTATCTCCTAAAGGTTTAAATCGTGACTATGATGTGGTTAGTTTTTTATAACTGCGATATTAATTCTTTGTTCTTTACTCCCCCTTTTTGCATATAGAATCGTTAATTCCCTCCTTCATGGTACAGGTAATTTCCTTAGTTCTTATTTCCTCTTCTTATGATGTAATTTCCTTTTATTTCTGTTTAATCTGTTTATTTCCCCTTTTCTCTCCCTTTTTGTATCTCCTCTTTTCTTCCTTTTGCTCAATTCTTTCTTTTTCTCCTTATGTGGCGCTTTACTTCTAATTACAAGCACCATGACCACCGCTCGCGCATGCGCAGAGCGTATTCTCTTGGCGATTTCACATGATCGCATTCCTCCCGATCACGTGATTCAGTAACTGAGGTTACTGACAACATTGCGATTACGCATGCGCGCGCGTCTTGATGACGCAATGCCATGTGTATCCACAGTCCGGATATAAACTCTGGGGACACAGCGTCTTGCACGCTGCTATCTCCTGCATAATTTTGCAATCTCCCCCAGCGTCACATCATATGGTGAGTTAGATCTAATAGATATCCTCTATATCAGTGTGAACCCTGTGGGATCCTGTTGTCTCAAACACCCTCCTGTTACATAGACTGTAATGTTGATTATATGCTTATCTTGACTGTATTAACCCCTTGTTTGATTATGGGCTTTTCTTTCCTTATATAGCCATTGTGAATACTACATCAGCTCTCAGAAGTAGCCTGTCCAGAATTGACGGTAGAAGTTTCTATTGGTTTTCTTATATTTTATGTTACTGTATGAACATGAATATTGGTCATGTTGTGATATTTTTTCTTTATCCTTTTAGCAACTGATGAAGGCCAATGAGGCCGAAACGTTTTGCGTTACAATTCTGTTCGTTTGAGCTGCTTAATAAACATAGAATTTTTGCATTAATTTTTTGTGCCAAGTTATCATTATAATAATTACGGGTTGGAGACCCTACTGGAGCACTACTCGTTGGTCATTAATACTTTTTCTATATTTCATATAACACAGTTTGACTGACTTTGCTGACAAATTAAGAGTCCTATAGAACCGAGACAATCCATGTTCATTGGGGTATTCTAGTTTAAAGTATTTCTGCATCATGTCTGATGGGTAAGGGCTCCACAAAGCTGGTAATGTACACGACTGGATAAAATGATGGATTTAGAGGTACTGATAAAGGCACGTTTTGGGAATCTTGTAAAGTTGGAACAAGTCTGCACAGGAGGGAAATACAGGGCCATCTAAGAGTTTGTCAAGCATGCTTACACCTGATTTCACAGACAGGTTTAGAGATAACCCAGAGATGTGCGCATCGATCACTTTTACAGAAATGTATTTAAATAGGGATTTTGTCAGTGTTCTATCAAGGTTATTCCAAGAATTTAACAAGGACATTGTATTTAAGGGAAAATTCGATTTCAGGGTCTTCAGTAGCTTGATCTCTAACAAAAGTCTAGTAGACCTGTGGGAAGCAAACTATCTTTCTATTTGGAGCCATCTATAATTAAGATCACCAGCCCACCAATCCTTTTCGGCCTTGAGTATGGCCACCTAGTGGTATAAAGATAAATTTGGTACACCCATTCCACCACGAGAATATTGGAAATGTAGAGCCTTGACCGCCACTTTTGCTTTTTTGTTTTTCCAAATAAACTTACTAAGTAGGGATTGTAGGAGCCCTATCCATCTAGATGGGAATTTTAGAGGAACACATCTGAAGAAGTAAGTAATCTTAGGCAACAACATCATTTTTACAATTTGTATTCTGGCAACACAGGACAGTGGGAGAAGGGTTTGCCTTTCCAACTCCCCCCTAAGTTCCAAAATCAGTGATTCGCAGTCAACTTAATTAGATTTGCAAATTTTGTAATTTTAATTCCCAAATATGTAAATCCCGCTTCCTCCCACTTAAAGGGAAAATGCTTTAGTATTCTATCCTTTACCAAAAGTGTAATATTTATGGGGAATATGATTGACTTTGTGGCATTTCATTTGTAATATGAGATTCTGGAGAATTCCGCCAGGGTGTCCATGACACCCACCAAGGACCCCTCCACGGTGGTGAGAGGTAATATCACATCATCTGCAT
>JARQOC010000002.1:281408079-281449730 GCA_033576535.1 Allobates femoralis | reverse complement strand
AAACCTGCACAGCATACGGCCCGGAAGTGCCATTCCAGTTTTGGTATGTTATTCTTACAAAACCTGCTTCAAATTTCCAATCAAAAACAATACTCTAAAACATTTTGGCTGTCTATTTATGCATTCCTAATTGCTGCAGTCATGTGATTTGGGTGTCCGGATTCCAGGTTTTCCATAGAACGTTCTTTGTCTCTTTGCCTTCATCCAAGAAAGCTGCTTCGCTATGCTCTTCAACTTCATGCCTGTTCTGCTTAGTTAAGTCTTGGTCCTGGATCTATTTCCTTTCTGAGTATTTTGAGCTATTTGGCTTCTATTTACTCCTGACTTGGCTCCTCTCTTTGCTCCTCATAAGCTCTGCTGTTTAGATCTTCTGCTACTCCAGCTCCTCCTGAACTATGGGTCATTCCATGCTGCGTCAGCAGCCTGTATTCTGCTCTGCCATGCATCATCTGTGTCTATTGCTGTTTTATTCATCTACCAATACTTCTGGGGAGAACCTCTCAGCTAGATTGCTGGACTTCCATGGTCTGTAAGACTCCTGTCATTTGTTTAAGTTGCCAGTGTACACGATCAGAGAATGTAGGTTCAGTGCAGGTTGCACTACTGAACAATGTTCGGAACTTTTCTTCAACTCAGGTGTACACTGGTTAACCATTTCGTTACTGTGCAGATATCCTCCTAAAAGACTGTTTTTGGAACTATCAAGTATACAATGCCAGCTGCACTGTTCATCTCTTTTCTGGACTAAATTAAGTTTATTTACTACTTATAAACTTATTTTGCTCTGCTTCACTGTTTACTTGCACCTTTACCAGGATTTGTTTGCTTCATGTGTGAATACAGACTTGAACTTAAAACCTTGTCCCTGTCTTGTCTAGTCCCATGATAACAATTTCCTAAGGTATCCACATAAAACCCGAAATAGCAGTGAAAGTTCAGGTCAAATTTAAGCTCCTTTCCTGGTGCTCACCAGTATGAGAGGCACTTGCTGGGAGAAATATATCTCCCATCCAGCACCTCACTCTTAACTGCATTACAGGGGTTAATCTGCAGATTAATAGTCTTTGAAACCTGCCTGGCACCTTCACATTGAACCATGCTGCCAGGAGGAACTGAACTTTAACAGGGATCATTCCACAGGGCAAAAATCAAATTTCACCACCTGATAAAACTAGTTTAATACAAGATGAAATATGCCTGCATCTGAGCAAATTAAACATTGATAAATCCTCTGGGCCAGATATAATTCATGCACTAAATATTGAGGGAATTGAGCTCAGTAATTGACAAACTGCTGTCTCATCTTCTCAGACTCTCTTGTAGCAAGGTTGTGCCAAAGGATTGGCAGATGGCTGATGTGGTACCAATATTTAAGAAAGGTGGATCCAGGTAACTACCATCCAGTAAGTCTGACAATGTCCAAAATTTTTGAGGACATTATAAGAGTTGACCTGCAGAAATATACTGCAGAGAATAATATCATAAATGACAAACAGCAAAAATTCATTAAGATAAGTCATATCTAACCAACATGTTGGGTTTCTTTGAGGAGGTGAAAATCTGGATCTTGGTAATGCATGGTGCTGAATGAGTGTGGCTGCATTGCAGAGCCGCCACTCTTCAGTAAAAGCATCCGGGAAATTATTTGTTCTGTTTGCGGGATCCGGGGCGATCCGGCACCCATAGATTCCCATATTATGGGCGCTGGATTGCCCCAGATCCGGGAGGATCCGGTTTTGTTTGTTTTTTGCTCCGAACATCAAAAATGCTGCAGACTCCGATTTTTTGTCCCGTGTAAAAACTGAACACAACCGGATCCTCCCAGAAAAGCAAAAAATCAGAGTCTAAATAAGACCAATCCGGCACCATGGGGACACGTGGCCAATACTGGATCAGATTCTGTCTGGTTCACACTGGCAGAAGCTGACACCACAAAACCGTGGTGTGAAGACGGTCTAAGCAATTGGCTTAGATTAGATAAGGATTAGATAGGAAACCAAGAGTAGTCTTAAATGGTACATTCTCTAAGTGGGATATAGTCAGCAGTGGGGTACTACAGGGCTTGTTTAGCTTAGGAAAAACCTCTCAGTGAAGATCTCATTTATATATTAAGACATGTGTGGTAATTACAAAGGACTGCAGAGAAAACTGATGGAGATATAGAATCGCAATAGAGTCTTATCCTCGTAAAAAATTATTCAGAAATAAGCTGTTGCTGCTCACCTGGCCAGGTTGTGGGACCCACAACCAGTTTGCATTGCATGTATCGTCTGCTGCAGAATCCACAGAAACCATGAGTATAACTCAGTCACAAAGGTAAAAAAACAATTGGATGTAAACGTGGAAGATCCGCGCTGCTGTCATATAAACCAGACCATAAAGTTATGTGGATCAAGGCTGGTGGCTTTATTTGACGTGTTTTGGAGCGTCAACCTTGGTCCTTCCTCAGGAAAAACGCAAAAAATGTTTGGTTGGGTTCCTGAGTAAGAAGCGAGGCTGACGCTCCGAAATGCTTAGAATAAAGTCACCAATCCTGATCCATATAACTGCATGGTCTGATTTATCTAACGGCAGCGCGGATCTTCCACATTAACATCCAATTGTTCAATACAAAGGTCTGACACATAATTATTCCTTATAAATACCATGCTAAATACCAGGTGACATTTGCTACAGGCGGAAGAAAGACTATTCAGCAGCTAAATAAGAAAGAGTTTTTTACAGTCAGAGTAGTCAGACTGTGGACCGCCCTACCAAAATAAGTAGTAATATAACAACTTTTAAAAAAAGTGCTGGATGATTTCCAAAGTACACATAACATTGTGGGTTATAAATAATTTTGTAACTAAAAATTTATGATTGGTGGCGAAATGTTGAACTTGATAGAGTTAGATCTTTTTTCAATCTATGTACTTATGTAAAAGTTTTTTCAATAAATGTAGATTTATTTTTTCTTTGATTCTGCAGACGTTTCTATGGTGCAAAGATAATCGCTATTTGAGGAGTATCAAAAGTTTTTCTTTGCTAAATGAAGTTGCTAGATAATTTTCACAAGCTATATAAAAAAATAACCTTTATTTGAAAAGCAGGAAGAGATTAGCTGTTTTGAAAGTGAGGTAATTGCTTCTAAACTAGAAGTAAAAAATAATTTCTTTCTTGGGATTTACAATAAGTTTGCTGTTTTAAAACAATAGTAAGGCCTTTTATCAAGTTGCCCAAAAAGTATCCATCTTTTTATGGAACAGGAACAAGAACTATTTTGGGATATGTTCTATGTACAGTTAGGGCCAGAAATATTTGGACAGTGACACAATTTTCGCGAGTTGGGCTCTGCATGCCAGCACATTGGATTTGAAATGAAACCTCTACAACAGAATTCAAGTGCAGATTGTAACGTTTAATTTGAAGGGTTGAACAAAAATATCTGATAGAAAATGTAGGAATTATACACATTTCTTTACAAACACTCCACATTTTAGGAGGTCAAAAGTAATTGGACAAATAAACATAACCAAAACAAAATATTTTTATTTTCAATATTTTGTTGCGAATCCTTTGGAGGCAATCACTGCCTTAAGTCTGGAACCCATGGACATCACCAAACGCTGGGTTTCCTCCTTCTTAATGCTTTGCCAGGCCTTTACAGCCGCAGCCTTCAGGTCTTGCTTGTTTGTGGGTCTTTCCGTCTTAAGTCTGGATTTCAGCAAGTGAAATGCATGCTCAATTGGGTTAAGATCTGGTGATTGACTTGGCCATTGCAGAATGTTCCACTTTTTTGCACTCATGAACTTCTGGGTAGCTTTGGCTGTATGCTTGGGGTGATTGTCCATCTGTACTATGAAGCGCCGTCCAATCAACTTTGCAGCATTTGGCTGAATCTGGGCTGAAAGTATATCCCGATACACTTCAGAATTCATCCGGCTACTCTTGTTTGCTGTTATGTCATCAATAAACACAAGTGACCCAGTGCCATTGAAAGCCATGCATGCCCATGCCATCACATTGCCTCCACCATGTTTTACAGAGTATGTGGTGTGCCTTGGATCATGTGCCGTTCCCTTTCTTCTCCAAACTTTTTTCTTCCCATCATTCTGGTACAGGTTGATCTTTGTCTCATCTGTCCATAGAATACTTTTCCAGAACTGAGCTGGCTTCTTGACGTGTTTTTCAGCAAATTTAACTCTGGCCTGTCTATTTTTGGAATTGATGAATGGTTTGCATCTAGATGTGAACCCTTTGTATTTACTGTCATGGAGTCTTCTCTTTACTGTTGACTTAGAGACAGATACACCTACTTCACTGAGAGTGTTCTGGACTTCAGTTGATGTTGTGAACGGGTTCTTCTTCACCAAATAAAGTATACGGCGATCATCCACCACTGTTGTCATCCGTGGACGCCCAGGCCTTTTAGAGTTCCCAAGCTCACCAGTCAATTCATTTTTTCTCAGAATGTACCCAACTGTTGATTTTGCTACTCCAAGCATGTCTGCTATCTCTCTGATGCATTTTTCTTTTTTTCAGCCTCAGGATGTTCTGCTTCACCTCAATTGAGAGTTCCTTTGACCGCATGTTGTCTGGTCACAGCAACAGCTTCCAAATGCAAAACCACACACCTAGAATCCACCCCTGACCTTTAAACTACTTCATTGATTACAGGTTAACGAGGGAGAAGCCTTCAGAGTTAATTGCAGCCCTTCGAGTCCATTGTCCAATTACTTTTGGTCCCTTGAAAAAGAGGAGGCTATGCATTACAGAGCTATGATTCCTAAACCCTTTCTCCGATTTGGATGTGGAAACTCTCATATTGCAGCTGGGAGTGTGCATTTTCAGCCCATATTATATATATAATTGTATTTCTGAACATGTTTTTGTAAACAGCTTAAATAACAAAACTTGTGTCACTGTCCAAATATTTCTGGCCCTAACTGTATGTGTATCCTCACAAAGAATATGTTCTTCAACAGCAGTACATTGTAGCTGCGCAACACACACAAACATGAGATGAGAGTACCTAATCAACTAAAAATAGTAGCAACAGAATCCACACTGGAGAATATGGAGGAGTAAGGTAAGATGTCCAGCATAGTAGGGCCAGCAACAGAAGCCCTGGTAACAGCAATAATACAGAATAGATGGTATAATAAACATAGTTCAGGCAGACAATCTGGTCTTGATGGTTGTGAAAAAGCCGCTGTTCACATTGAATGCTCTTACTGACATTACAATGGGGGCTGGCAAAGACTGTACCTCCATAGGAAATGAAGCCAGTTCTCACTAATGGCCCAATCTTTTGACCCAGAAATCTATGGAATTGGTGCATGGGGAATTTGTAGGAGAAAGGATGCAGTCCAGGTTTGACTGTCTGCCTCTTTAGCAGGTATGACTCTTATGGTGAAGTGCCTAAGGATGTTAAAATTGGAGATAACCTGTATAGGACAAAGTGTCACACGATCCGCACTGCTACCAAGGAAAACCAGAAGGCTGGAGTATCTGGATGAAGGTGACCTGATCATGGACCTGATGAAGGAGCTGGGTTTTTGGCTCCGAAACGCGTCGGATTAAAGCAACACCTTCATCCAGATACTCCAGCCTTCTGGTTTTCCTTGGTAGCAGCACGGATCGTGCAACACTTCATCCTATACAGTCTATTTCTTCACCACGACTACTTGTGGATGTGTGGATCCTGCGGCAGCTGCCTTCTAAGTGATCAAACTGGTTGTGGTTATACACGACCTCATCAGGTGAGCAGATTCCCTGAAAGCATTTACCTTGCCTCTTTACTAAAGAGATAAGACCCTATTGTGCATTTATCTCATATTCTAGAAAATTGGAGATAAAACATTTGGTCTAACATGTCAAATATACTGTAGTTGTTCCTGCTTCTGTACCTGCCTTGTTTTGTTGTTACAACTCTAACAGTAGTACAGGTGGGGTAACATTGGAATTTCAGACAGTGCAGAGAGGTATCCTGGGTGGTCATGTAGTTGGTAAATGTCTGCTCAGCAAAAGCTTAGCAGGTAACACAGCATTACTTTGTTATGCTCCAATTTGAACTTCCTTTCACATGGCAGAAAAAATGGATTCATTTGTTTTTCTGGCTATCCAGAGGTATCTAAGTATGGCTATCCAATAGACATCCTATTGCTTGATGATAACAATACACCTGTCATTTTAGCTAGCTCCACCGAGAGCATGATTGATTTACTTTCATTACCAAACTGCAATGGTTGATTGTCATGGTCAGCACCATTGTTGTCATTTTGACTCTGTTATGTCAGCCTCATTTCCTGTCTTTGCCAAGTCTACGTCCCCCTCCACATCCACTTGCTTTCTTCTTTTATATTATACATACCTTGCAGAGACCTATTCTTGATGTGATGTAGCTCTTAAAGTAGCTAATGTCTTATCTATCTTGCACAAACACTCTCCCTAGACACTGCACATTGTGTCACTAATCACACTTCAATGTTTATGGATGTAGTGTACATGGCAGAAGCAAGCCTTATATAGCCCCTATGATGCTGGGCAGCAAGTCAATTACAGTAATGTCACACCAACAGATGGCTACAGCATTACTGTGATTGGCAAGTAAACCAGCATGTTTTGTCGCTGAATATCATGCACCAATTGTGCTGAATGGGACACTTGAGTCTCCCGAGGTGAATAGCCTAATAATCGCAGAGTACTGAGTAGACAGAATACAGCACTCTTCGTGCAGGTAACAAATAGTAACAAGCATATTCGCTCATCACTAGTAATTAAATGATCTGGTAAGAGGGAGGTAATATTTTAATAATTCATATGCAAAGTTAGTTATCCATGGAGATCTCTTAGGAGCTTATATATAGAGATGAGCCAACCTTTTGAAGTTCGGATTCAGTTCAGTTCATGAACGGGCATATGTTTGCCAAACAGATCTTTGAACATCCAATGCCTATTCAAATCAATGGGAGGCAAAATTAAGGGCCTAGAAAACACCTTCAAAGGTGCACAAAAACTGTCAAACACAGCTCAAACCATTTCACAGTGGAGCCCCACTGTTTTGGCACAGACATTAGCTTTCTATACTATTAGGGTTTGTGTCCGCTGCACGTAGTGCCTCCTGACCTCAAAGAACCTGCAGATGAATGCAGGGAGGCTGCCGCCACCCTGTGCCCGTGATTTGTGGTGGGTACAGGGTAGCTTCTCCTTGCAGTCACACGCAGGAGATTGCTCCTGACTCTGCAGCATGAAATTTATATGCTGCGGAAATGTGTAAGTCCGTAAACCTGCACTGCAGCTGAAAACATGCTGCGGTTGGGAAAAGCATATTGGGCATGGGATTTCTAGAAATCCCATCCACTATGCTGCTACTGCACTATGCAGCGTTTTGGGGACAGCGCAAACATGCTGCATCCAAAACACTGCGTATCATGATCGTGAATATGGACATTTACTTAGCAAGCTTCAACACCGCTGTTTCACTCACAATGATTCCAGACCCACACATGAACCTCAGAGATCCTCATGACTTCCCTCAGATTGCGTTAGGTTATACAGTGGGTATCACGCAGCAGGGAATCCCGCTGTGTGACTTGAGATAAACTCCATGGCATCAGCGCTCTTAACACTAGCTACCTCATGAGAGCTGCGAATCTGTGATATATTGGTGGTATCATGAGGCATCGCATCAGTGGAGTAGTGATGTCAGGCAGTGTAGTGAAGTTCAAACTTGTGGGATAACCCCTGTGCATTCCCTTGAGTCTGAAGTGCAAGTAATGTTTGTGATGGCACCACTTGTCAGACTCTCACGCATACCTGCATGCCTGCTCTCACAGCATATGGGAATGCTTTCTGTCAATGTGACTCTATCATATTGTTGTAAGGCCCCATGCCCATGGTACATTGTTTGATGCTTCCATTGAAGCAGATTTTGGTAATCTGTATCAAAATCTGCATGTCTATCCTGAAGCCAGCAAAGTCTGACAGTTCAAAAGCACTATGTCAACATGTTTTTTTCCTTGCAGATTTGGTTCAGATTTGGGGGCAGAAAAAAGAAATCGGAACCACATGTGCAAGGAAAAAGAAAACAATGTGGGCACACCACTTCTGACCTGTCATAGACTTTTCTGGCTTAAGGATAGACATTCAGATTTTTATGCATATTCTCAAAAATTGAGTAAAGAAAAAACATCAAACACGATACAGTGGTCACAGGGCCTAAGATGGACCATGTACGCCCACATTGCCTTTGGAATTGCGGCGTGTGAAGCGGCGATGGAATTCGGCAGGATTGCTTCCATTGTGGGTGAGGCGATTTCCGGAGCGACACATTGCCTTACTTTCAGGGCAAAATTCCGGCGTGTGATGCTGCCATCTGCAATTTGAGGCGACCATGAAAAATATGCATGCGCACGTTAGATCGCCTCATATCGCCAGGCGATATTGTGCCGTATGAAGGTACCTTTTTTTTGGAATAAAGTGGGAATGAGCACATGTGACTACTAATTTAACAGATAAAAACTTTTTTTTTCAGTTTAAACTCAGAGCCTGATGCCATGGCCACAAAGACTTTTTTAAGATTAAAGGGGTTTAACACCAACAAAGTTAATATTAAAGTTAATTTTAATCAATAGATCTTGGAATAATAATAATTTCCACAATAGGATGTGTTTTAAAAAACATGTTCCTATGCTGAGATAATTTTTAAATGTGTCCCTGCTATGTAAAGTTTAATTTTTGTTTCTAACCGTGTATGATTTGATCATACCACATCCCCTGGGCTGGGGAGGAAGTAAAAGAGTATACAGATATTACAGCACAGGATCACAGATGATTCTTTGAGGTAAAGCATTTTTTACAAACAGGAAGGGAATTGTTCTAACTCACAAAAAAGAAAGAATTATTTGTGATCCTATGCTGTAATGTCTATATACTTTATTTCTTCCTCCCCTGCCCAGGAGAATATGGTATTATCAGACCATGTTCCGTGCATGGTCATAAACAAAAATTAAACTATACATAGTAGGGACACATTTATAAGATTATCTCAGCACAGGAACATTTTTTTTAAACACATCAAATTGTGGAAATTATTATTATTCCAAAATTTATTGGTTAAAATGAAATTTTAAATTAACTTTGTTTGTGGGAAAACCCCTTTAAGTCAAGCACATAGGCTATATATAATTTTTGAACATTAATGCCACATATCCTGCTGCACCATGGCTACACATCCATTTTTTTTAAGATTAATCTCACAGATCCAGATGCACAAAAACTACACTAATTATTTTTTAAGATTTAGGCCACATGTCCTACTACACAGTGACTACACATAATTATTTTAAAAAAATAAGGTCACGTAATATGCTGCACAATGGCTACACATATATTTTTGTTTAGGATTAAAGTGGCATTCCGGGGTAATAAAAAAAACAATTGTATTGTCTCTGCCCTCCTACATTCGGAAGTTGAGCTGTCCACTACAGTTCTAGGATCTATAGATCGCTTAAAAATCAATGAATAGTATCTGCTCCTCAGCACGTACCCATCCCTTTGTGGAGAGTAAAATTCAGTCACGAATAGTGCTACATTTTCAGGAGATAGGTAGCTACCATGTTGATATTGAAGAGGGGAGTGCATGGCAGTGCTGAATCAATCGATGCAGTACTATGCTTCTGCTCCTGGCCTGATACATTGCAGCACTCATTGTGTACTATCATAAGTTGTACAGCAGAAGATCACAGCGTGTATTTATATATTTTTGGTGATATGATTGCTATTTGAAGGGAGAACACCCCTGTTCTTACATTACATAGGATGTATATCAGGGGCTGATTTGTAGTGTGAACATGGGGCTAGCGGCCATGCTTCCTGTTCATAAAGAAGTATGTGATGGCAGAAACGTAAGATGCACTTATAGCCCCCAGCGGCCACGCTCCCGCAACACATAATGCTCTCAGCAACAGCAAATATGGTTTTATTGATTTACAAGTGATCTAGAGATCCTAGAACTGTGGTGCCCAGCTCTGTTTCATCATGTAGAAAGTAAGGGACAGTACAAAATATTATCTCCCTGGAGTTCCCCTTTAAGCGAACAGATTTTTGTCCACTGTTGCTATGCATATAATTTTTAACATTAAAGCCACAGATCCTGGTGCACAGTGGCTGCACACAATTTTATTTTTAAGTTTAAGCTCACAGATCCTGGTGCACAGTGGCTACAAAAAGGGCAATTTTCCATTTTCCATTTTTTATTTTTCCTGCCCTTATTCCAAAAGTCATAATTATTTTAATTTTTCAGTCAATATAGACATATGAGGGCTTTTTTTGTGGGACAAGTTGTACTTTTGAAACAAATAATTTATTTTACCATATAGTGTACAGGAAATGGGAAACAAATTGCAAGTGCGGTGAAATTACAAAAAAAAGTGAAATTACACGTTTGTTTTTTGGGTTTTCTATTCATCATGTTCACTCTATGGTAAAACTGATGTGTGCATATGATGCTTCGGGTTGGTACGAGTTTGTAGATACCAAACATGTATACTTTTTCCGTTATCTAAGTGGTGAAAAAATATTCAGATTTAAAAAAAAAAAAAGTATTGCACTATTTTCTGCAATCTGTATTGTTCTGATTTTTTCGGGATCTGGGGCTGTGTGACGGCTTATTTTTTGCAGCTAAGACTGGGGTTCCACATAGAAGTCCGTTTTTGGAAGTGATTTTCATCACCAATCCGTTTTTTTCTGGGTGCTTTTTGAGCCTCCTGCACTCCTGAACGTTTTTGGACTTTTCATTAAAAAAACGCATGCGCGAACGCATGCGCAAACGCAAGTGCGCATATGCCATGCGTTCGCGCATGCGTTTCCCATAGGGCCCCATGTTAAAAAAAACGCATGAAAACGCATGCGTTTTTTAACTGATGCCAAAAACGTTGCATGCAACGTTTTTGACTCAAAAACGGACAGGGCAATGTTTTGAGCTCCAGAGAAAAAACGGACAGGGTGTTTATTACATCCAATCCGTTTTTCTGTCAGTTTTTGGACTTAGAAAAAAAAAATGAGAAAACTGAAGCCAAAAACGGACTGAGGGCTTATGTGGAACCCCAGCCTAAAGCTGACATTTCTAATTATACAATTTTTGTGCAGATGCGCTGTTTTGATCACCCTTTATTGAATTTTATTGCAGTATTGTGGCGATCAAAAAACGTCATTTTGGCATTTGGACTTTTTTTCCAGGTATGCAGTTTACCTATCTGCTTAATTGATTTTATATTTCAGGCTTAGTTTGGTATATTTTCAGCATTTCTGAATGCAGCGCTATCAAATATGTGTATTTTTTTATTTTTCAATTAGTTTTATTTTCAATGGGGCAAAAGGGGGTGGTTTGAACTTTTGTATTTTTTTCCATATTTACAAAAACTTTTTTTTTTCATTTTTTCTTTATTTTAGAGGCCTCAGTGCTGCACAGACTGATCACTTCTCCTGTGTACAGATTTTCTGTGTACAGATGAGCTGCTGCACATATGAACACAGGAGAAAGCATCACGGTTTGTCGGTGATGTCACTCAGAGTTCACCGGCAGGAAGTAATTGCATAAAGCTTCCGGGATTATCAGAGGACCTGGCTAACAGTGGAGGTCCCGTGATCGCAACTCCGGACCTTCAATAATAGCAGGGAATATTGCAATCCAAGCCACTGTGGATCGCGCTGTCAGTGGTTGACAGAGCAATCAAAAGGTTTAACAGCACTGATTCGATTGCTGATTGGATTGGTGCTGTTAGCTACACATCTCAACTGATCAGATCAGCTGAAATGTTGTGGGGGAATATGCAAGCTCAGTGCGTGAGCTGCATCAGGGGTAGAGACATGGCCAGGGGTGTACATATACTCTCTTGGTCATGAAGGGGTTAAAGAGTAAGGTCCCATATTCGTGTGCGCAGTGGTTACACGTAACTTTTTTTTTAAAATTAAACCCACAGATCCAGGTGCAGTGGCCAACACACCTTTTTTAAGATTAACCCTACAGACAGTTGTGAAAGAGAATACCCACAGAGCCCGGTGTAAAATTATGGCCAATATCCTGTTGCACAACTCACCACGTAATTCTTTTAGGGCTAAATTCACAGATCCTGCTGCACAGTGGCTATACATACATTTTTTTTTTTTTTGAAATTTATGTTTATTAAGATTTTGTGTTCAATTATTAACATAACATTAAAGCATACCTTGAGATTCATCAATTGTCACACTGGATACATGAGTTACAGCTTTATCAAAAACAAAAATAGCATCAATTGGAACATTCCGTTCCCTCTTTCCCCCCCCCCCCCATCGTCATATTCAAACCTCTTGTTGTGATTAAATGGATGTATACTGTTTGTTAGTTATTTAATCTAAGCTTTCCTAATGTGCCCCCCAAATCTTCCATACAATACCATTGAGTATTTCGAAATGGCGTCACAATTTCTACTATCTCATTTGAAGATAATTGGTATTCTATGAGGTAGCGCCAGGTAGCGAAAAATTTCTTAGTCTTATTCTCCCTATCCGTGAGAGCCTCTAGCCTCTCCAATCTCATGACCCTTTCCAGTTCCTTTCTCAGAGTTTCGACTGTAGGTGGGCCTGGATCCAACCAATGTCTCAAGATAAGACGTTTAAATGCTAGCATAGCTATATGTAGGAATCCGCTCTTTTTGGTCGGAATACCTTGTGCTATGGTATCATGAAACACCCATGTCTTCCTATCCAGAGGCATTCTCAAACCCAGTACATCCCCAATCCATTTTTGCACCGAAGACCATATCTCCTTAATCACTTCGCACTCCCACAGACCATGGAAGAAGTCAGGTTTGGGACTTGCACACTTTGGACAAGATTGCCTCCTGTTTGGGTTATGAATCGATGGCGGGATATTAAAACCCAGTATAGCTCTATGTATTAAGCGATAGTGTGTATCTCGCCACCTTTCATCTATTATATGACTCCGCACCTCCCTCCAACCTGTCAGAATCATTTCCTCTACCCCTTCCTCACCCAGTCTCGACTCCCATCCCTTAAAAAGATTGCCAGGACCAGAAGGAATCAGATTGTTCCGGAGGTTAAGGTATATGGAAGAGATGTTGGTCATAGGAGCCTCTTGAGATAATAAGGTATCCAATGCCGACACCCGACACTCCTCTGTTAAGTCCCGTAACCTCGAAAACAAGTGCCCCCTAATTTGGGCATATTGTAGAACCATCGAAGGGCCCAGTTGCCATTTTGTGTCCATTTCTTTTGCTGTCATCCATCTACCCTCAGACGTCCGCATTAGGTCTCCCATATTTTTGATCCCTCTAACTCGCCATAATGAGAACAATGCATTGTCGTGACCCTGGGGAAAATCCGGGTTCCCCCACAGCGGAGCGTATTTCGAGACTCTCCAAGCTAGGCCCATCCTACATCTGACAGCCTTCCACGCTGCTCTAGTATCTCTGAATAGCATGGAGTTTTTGATGTGTGGGTCGAGCACATTACTCGGGGCATGGAGTACCGCGCCTAAGTCCCATGGTGTACACCACTGCGATTCAAGTTCGTAATCGGAATGCCTGCTCGTCCCCTTAAGCCAATCTATTGCGTGTCTAAATACACATGCTAGGTTATATCCCCGTATATTGGGGAAGGCCAAACCTCCCTCGTCTTTGGGAAACAGTAGAGTACGCAATTTGATCCTACTTCTTCTCCCTCTCCAGAGAAAACCAGAGAACGCCCTGTTCAACCTGTTGACATCAACATGCCGAAGTAGGAGGGGTATTGTCTGTAGAGGGTAAAGCAGACGCTGGAAGCTCACCATTTTAATGAGATGTGCTCTACCCAGGAGAGACAGCGGGAGAGACCTCCAACGTTCCAATTCACGTTCAATCTTTAGTATAATTGGTTGAAAATTTAGGCGGTAGATGTCTCTAGTGTCGCTTCCCAAAGTAATGCCTAAGTATTTAATCTCTTTTATAGCCACTGTAATCCCTTTGTATGTGCTCCCCCCTTGCTCGTCTCGGAGAACCCTTCTGCCCTCTTCAGTCAGAGGCATTATCTCGCATTTTGTTAAATTTAGGCGGAACCCCAAGATTCTTTTAAATTCTTCAAATCTCTCGAGAACCCCCCCAAGATCCCCCGCAGGATCATCCATGTAGAGAATGATATCGTCTGCAAACAAGTTCGCATGTAGGGTCGATTTTCCAATCTTTATGCCTTTAAAACTACCAGGACCGCTAAGGTATCTCGAGAGAGGTTCAATTGCCAAATTGAACAAGAGCGGAGACAGAGGGCACCCCTGCCTCATCCCTCTTTCCAGCCTAATGAAGTCTGACAAAAATCCCGGTGTATGTACCCGTGCTCGTGGATTAGTATATAGTACTCCCAGAAACCTTCTAAAATTGCCCGTCAGTCCCATTTTATCCAAAACTTGCTCCAGCCATGGCCACGCCACACTATCAAAGGCTTTCTCCGCGTCCAGCACGACCATGGCTGGAGCCCCTCCACCCCTACTCCCCCTCAATCTCACCGCCTCCAGCACCATCAGTGCTTTACGCACATTACATACCGTTGATTTACCTTTAACAAAACCTGCCTGTTCCTTTCCCACCCACCTTGGGAGTAATTCTGCCAGCCTATCTGCCATAATTTTTGAAATTATTTTAAGATCTTGATTAATTAGAGAAATTGGTCTGAATGAGGCCGGATCATCTAGTGACTTATTGCCCTTGGGCAGGAGTTTTATGTATGCAGTATTCATGTGGTCAGGGATCCATTCCCCCCTTAAAAAATCGTTATATACTAATTTTAAATGCGGGACAATTTATTCTGCTAAAATTTTGTATAGACTTGCGCCAAAGCCATCAGGCCCCGGGGCTTTGTGGATATTTAACTGTTTAATGACGTTTACTATTTCGGACTCCGACACCTCCCTATTAAGCTCCTCTAAGTCATCCTCAGACACCTCTGGCACCGGCCATTCCTCTAACCATTTCGAACCCAGCAAACCGTCACTTGGTTGACTACTGTACAACTTTGAATAGAAAGTACCCAAGATGGAGTTAATCTCTTTAGGATCAGACGTGCTGTCCCCATTTTGACCTTTCATGTTCACTATTTGTGAGACTTCGTTCCTACCTTTGGCCAAATGTGCCAAAATCCTTCCCGCCTTGTTCCCATACCTATGTAGAGTAGCTTCTCTAGCAGACAGACCCATGACCTCTCGTTTTCGAGCCCACACATCAAAACCCTTTTTGGCCTCTGTCCAGGCTGTCTTATTAATGGCTGTCGGGTTTTGTTGATATCTTCTAAGACTGATGCTTACAGATTGGCTGGCCGTCAAGTAAGCTGCGTGCGTCTTTTTCTTGACAGTCGTTGCATGTGCCAGCACCCTGCCACGTAAGACTGCCTTTGCCGTCTCCCAAAATAAAGTCGGCCTCATCGTCTCCGGTGGATTATTGGTCACATAGTCAGTCCACCATTCCCCCAATAGTCGGTGAAAGTCCTTGTCTTCCTTTAAAACATGTGGGAACCGCCAGATGAAGTCAGTACCTCTAGGGAAGGATTCATTCATTGTCATAATCACAGGGCAGTGATCTGAGATCAACATGTCCATTATTTCAGATTTCTCCACTTTTGGAAGCAAATCTCCACTGGCTAGAAGAAGATCAATTCTCGACCATGTCCCATGAGGATGCGAGAAGTGTGTGAATTGTCGGTCCTCCGGATGTTGGAGCCGCCACACATCATGCAATTGAAGATCCTCCACTAGTCCTCGGAGAGGCCCCGTCTGTGGCCCATCTACCCCTAGTCTCCGTGATCCCCTTGATCCTGATCTATCTTCCTCCACCTCTATGACCTCATTCATGTCACCTCCTATAATTACTGAAGTCAGTCCCCTCTTCACCAGGTCCACCCCTAGTTCCGTGAAAAAGATGGTCCGATCCACATTGGGTGCATATACATAATGTATGTCTAGAGTCCCACTGGGTGTCTCTATTACCACCCGCACATGTCGTCCCTGGTCGTCGTGTTGACCTTGCTTTATTTTGTACTGAAGTCCTTTGTTTATCAATGTGAGGACCCCCGCCTTGCGGCCTGCCGCTCCCGAGCCGAGCACCTCCCCCACCCACATCTTGTGCATCCTGAATAAGTCATGTTGTGGTAAGTGGGTTTCCTGTAATAGTGCGATGTCCACCTTTAATCTACGTAAATGGCGGAGCACCATCAAGCGCTTCTCTGGGGATTTTAACCCCTTGACATTCCAGGTTGCAATTTTAACCATTGTCTAACCATGAATATTGAACAAAATAACTCTCACGAACCATGCAACCTAGATTTGTATAGTGGCCAACGCTAGTACCCTCACAGAGCCCACCCCGCCATGATGTGACTCCCACCCGTCTCCTCCAGTCAGTAAACTCCATTAAATCTTCATATAGACGACGTTTCCCCAATCTCCCCAACATTTTTTGCAATAACCTTAAAACAATCCCTTTAGTACCCAATCCCTCCCCCCCCCCCTCTTCATACTCAGTAACATTTATATTCCACTCGACTTCCTTTTTTTCCGAGGCAGACACTGCCCACAGGGCGCCAACCATGCCCCTTGTGTTATTATGGAATCTGTCCCTGTCCGCACAGGCATTTTCTTAAGAGAAAAAGATTAATAAGGCGGAAAAAGAGAGTAAAAAGTCAAAAATCAAAAATCCAACCAGCCAGTGTTATCACTCCGGGTCCGTTTCAGAAATTATTGGGCTCCTTCGTCCCTGTGGTGTGCCATTCTGTCCTACTTGCCGCGAGCACTTTGGGGATCTCATAAACACCCTCATTGCCTCATCAGGGTCCTGCCATCTCTGAAATGTTCCATCAGCATTCTTCGTTCTTAGCACTGCAGGATACTGTAATTGGAACTGGATTCCCCTCTTGTATAACATACCACAAACGTCACTGAAGGCTCTACGTTGTCTAGCCACCGTTGCAGAAAAGTCCTCGTGTAGAACCACCCTGTGTCCCATGATCTCCAGGGGCCTCCTTCGGGCCCTAAATGCCCTGAGCACCCTTTCTTTATCCTTAAAGTCAAGAAATTTTGCTATAGCCTGTCTCGGGCCCCTGGATCTCCTGTCTGAGCGGCCAACATCCTCCTTGTTGGGCAGTCTTTCATTGCCAGTTCTCGGGGGCCCCAGCCTATGTGCCCTTTCCACTTTGCAAACTCCCTGTACGCCTAAAGCTTCAGGCAGCACCTGTTCAAAAATATTGTCTAGTTGTTGATTAGGCACAGATTCGGGGAGCCCAGTCATGCGCAGGTTACTCCTCCTAGACCGGTTCTCCAAATCCTCCAGTTTGTCGGCCATCCACATATTGCTTTTTTGGATCTCTGCCAATTCTTGCTCTTTTGTCAATAGTCTGTCCTGTAGATCAGAGACCCTCTGTTCGAGCTGGTCTAATCTGCCCGCATGTTTTGCAGCCGTCTCTTGGAGGTCCTCCACTGCCTCTTTCACTGCCACTCGTACAGCTGCCATTAACTCCCCTTTCATGGACTCAAACATGTCCCTCATATTCGTGGAAGGTTCATTTTCCATACTCTGGGGTGACGTGTCCCCCCCACCGCGTCCCTTAGGCTGTCCCTGGCTGGTACGGGCTCCCCCCGGATCTCTCCGGTCTGACCTTTGCGGCTGGAGTGGTTCCTGCGCCGCGTTTTCCTTCCTCCTTTGCTGATGTGCTGGCGTCGCCATCTTGGGCTTTCCCGCCACCGTCTCTCTCTGGATCGGCCCCGCTCTCTGGCCGCCTCCTCCGCTCCGCAACCAGCGCTCCACTGTTCCCGGGAGTCGCGGCTGACACACGGAGCCTCTTGCTGGTGTCCGCCCGGTCTCAGGGGTCTGTAATGCCGGTCTGTGGCTAGTTGGCGCCCGGAGCTTCCTCACTCCGTGGTGTCCACCGCGGCGCCGGAACCGGAAGTCTACATACATTTTAATAAGATTAAGGATGCAGATCCTGCTACATGTATTTTAAAAAAAAAAGATTATCCCCTCAGAACCTTGTGCAACAGCCAAGCAGACCTTTTTTTAAGATTAACTCCTTAGACTGCTGTTAAAGATTACTCCCACAGGGCATGGTGCACAGTCACCATACAGCCTTTTTATGAGTACTTCCTAATGTAACCTAACATTTTCCCTTACTCCTGTAGCATCCTATCCCTGCGCTATTCACAGCTAAATTATTGCGCAACCTGTGATCCAGCTTTTAGGCAGGCCGGTTTACAAGGTGCGCTGATCAATCACAGCAATGCCAATCTGGAAATACCCACAGCCTAAAGGTTGCTTATTGTTTTTGCCGGAGCCTTTGAACAAGCTTTATTCGGATGGAAAATGTGAAAAGGAACAGGGATGTACAGTTGGAAGTCCATGTTCGGGACTCAGCACCGGACACTAGGTGTCCAGTGTGAACCACAAATTTTACAGTTTGGGTTTGATCATCCCTACTTATCACCTATTTTGAGGATATGTGACAAATATTCATTTTGGAATAAACATTGTTATAATTTATTAAAAATCAGTGACATAATTATATTTTCTGCTATGCCTCTTATGTATTAAGAATGAGAATACCTTATTCTAGAGCTCAGTGTAGGAAACCTATAAAAGGAGTTAAATGGTATTACTTCTTCCAACTAGGGACGAGTATTGCCTAAAAGCAAGGAAAGGGACACCTCTTCTTTAAGTAGTTTGGGGCTAGAGAATGTTGGTCTAGGATAGTAGGAATTAGCGCAGTTTCTTCACACAGCAATCACCACAGGACATTTTCTGTTGTTAGCTTTTTAAGATAAGTCTGTAGATTGGGTGGTAAATGGGTCTTTGTTGGGGCCTAAACTACTAAATGTCAGTCTTAACTGCCCTAATTATAATCTTTAATTGACCAAGGTGGCCTTTATGTATTTATGTATATATGCTGTTTGTCCTCTACAATATATTGTAATGCAGTGACTACCGTAGCTGCATTATAAATGGTCAGTATGTATCGCACAGTTGGAGGTCTGCTGCAATGTAAAGCCAGATAGTTTCACTGGGACCTGTAATACCAGGAATCGTATTTAATGCAAAGGGCTGGTGTTGCAGGTTACTCAAAGAGTTGGGCGGGTCTGACCAACCCCATAAATCCCATGTGTATATCTCATCTGTTATAATGTGACTCCACCCTGGTCACATGAGTCTGATGTCTGCTAGGTTTTGTATGCTGCAGACTTCCTGGTGGAGCTCATGGCAAAGAGACAGTGTGATTACAGAGTGCAAGTCTCTGAGGCTAGGCAGTTGTCATCCTGTGGGGGACCTGGACTGCCAGGAAGCAGTGTATGGAGCAAGCCATTCACCTGAAAGGTAGCCTCAAAGTCAGGAAGTTATATGCTGCCTGTGGTCAGTCACTGGACAGTGCCATGTGTTACCATAACAGTTACCATAACAGTGGAGATACTGAAGCCATGCAGGCGTATCCGCCACTGAAATTATGAGGACTGAATATATAATTTCTGTTTCTGTAAAGCTGGTGTTTCCATACATAAGGTCATGTCACATCTGCACTCAGCTGCGTTATGCAGCATTGCTCTAGCGCAGGTGGTAGCGCAGTGCAAGCACAGCCTAATGAAGCTGAACGCAACTGAAGCACATTGTGTTACCGCCGCCATTACCTTGCATGGGCGAGCACATCCCAACGCAACCCAAAAGTGCAAGTGTGAAGAGTGGTTGTGTCACAGGGCATGCGCTAGTCCAGACGCACCAGAAACGCATCATGAGATGTTTCCAGTGCGTCTCGACTAGCACATGCGCTGTGACACAACCCCTCTTCACACTTGCTCTTCCGGCTTGCGTTAGGATGCGCTCAACCATACAAGGTAATGGTGGTGGTAACGCAATGCACTTTAGTTGCGCTCAGCTGTGCTTGGCTGTGTTTGCACTGCGCTACCTCCTGCCCTAACGCAATGCAGCTAAATGCACCAGAGCGCAGATGTGCACTAGGCCATACTGTGTGCTGACAAGCTGGTTTATGGTTGTTAAGAAACTAGTTGGACTAATTTAAATAATAAACTGTTACTTTGTGCCATAATCGTGCAGCCAAGTGAGTATCCCCCGTACTTTTAGTGAGTGCTACCTCACAATATGTTTTCGAAAGAAAGCGTTGAAGGTACATTGGTAGCAATTTTAGAAGATTGCAAGATACAATACTGAAATAAAATAAAAATCATATCAGGTATCAATCAAATCTTATTTATTTGTGGTACAAATAAATACATATATTAACCCACTTTAACAAGTACAGATATGCAATGACTTTCTCTAGGAACCTCACATCAGATTTAAATGCCAATGTGGTTTTGCAGTATATTCTGAAAATCCAATCATATATTTTGACTTGTGCAACATACTTTATGAATTTCTGAAAAGATGTGTGCCAAAATAGTTAATTAGCCAATATTGGTAAAACAAAATTCATAACATTTATTTCCTACCTTCAATTTTTACACTTCATTTCACTTGTTTTAATAACCCTGCATGCTTTGGTGAGCAGGTTTCTCAGGATTGTGTTGATATGCTAATAAAGCCGAAAGATTATGCGGCTCCTGATTTAGGTATGCATTTTCTAGTGAATTGACTTCTGTAAGGCTGAATCAAACAAATATTTGCCAGAGCTGTCCATATCTAGTGTGTGCACAGAACACAGGACTACTTCCATATTTTATTCATCACTTGGGTGGAAAAAATTAAGGGTTAAATTATCTGCACATGCAAACATGAGTCAAGCAATAGATCTGTTTCAAATGTTATGAAGTGCTTGAAGCAAGCCAATGTTAGTATTGGACACTGGTAAACACACCATTGTAAATCTATACTATCTAGCTATCTATATAGGGGTTATGTGTTGGCATAGGCTGTAAGACAGGGGCGATGTGGGGGAACAGGCTGTCATACAAGGATATGTGGGGCACAGGCTCTAATATAGGGGCTATGTGAGGCACAAGCTCTAAGTGTAATACAAGGGGTATGTGTGGGCTCCTGGTGTAATATACAGGCTATGTGTGGGCTCCTGGTACAATACAAGGGCCACATGGGGCACAGGCTCTAATATAGGGACTATTTGAGACTTCAAGTGTAATACAGGTGCTATGTATGGACTCCTTGTGTAAAACAGGGAACTATGTGTGAGCTCCTGCTCAAATACAGGGGTCTATGTGTGCGCTCCAGGTTTAATACAGAGGATATGTGAGCCTTCCTTTTATAATACTGAGGATTGTAAGCGGTCTCCTGCTGTATACTCGAGGCTGTAGGCGGCCTCCTGCTATATATTGGGGGTTATGTGTGGCCTCCTGCTGCAATATTGGGGACTGTGTGTGGCCATACATGAAGTTTTAAATTGAAAGCAGAGGCATAAGGTTATGGACCCAATAGAGGAGAACACCTTGACGTTGGTTATCTAGCTCTCATGAATTGGCCAATGCATCAGCTAAGTTTCTCAATTGTTTTCAGTATTCCTAAGCAATTTTTGCTATATCTCTTTTCCCATTACACATTTATATTAGCTTTACGTATTTGCCTTGCCATTCATTTTTATAGCCATTATGCTAGATCATGTTTTCTCTTAGTGCTCAGTGTGCAACGGTTTACCTTACTTTATAGTGTGTTTTTTCAGCTAGCACCTTTATACAAAGATGTCACTTGTCAGTCTCTACTTTTCGTGTTGCTCGAGGCTGTAGGCAGCCTCCTGCTGTAATATTGGGGACTGTGTGCAGCTTCCTGCTGTATACTGGGGCATGGGGGTACCCAGTGTGGGGCAGTGCGGGGGGGGGGGGGGGGGGCAGCTGCATCCCCTAGAAGCAGGGGCGCAGTTGAGCTGGTTGCCACAGACGGCAGCTGCTAATAAAATGGGGACACCATCTGCAGTGGCCAGAGGGCTATTTTATTAGATGCCGGCTGGTACCGCTTACTGGGGGAAGGTGAATCAATGATTATCGGACATGCAGTGGCTTTTACCCTCCAGGCTCAACAACTCCAGGAGGGGGCATGTCCTGCAGGAGGATAACACTGGCCAATGAACACTCTCACATCAGCCTGATAGAAGAGCTGATTGGCCAGTGCTCTTCTCCTGCAGCTCCTTCATCGTGGTGAGGGCTGGTGGGGACAGGTCCTGCGACCGACCTTGCGATCTCCCTTGGATCCCCTGGATGGCGGAGGCAGAGGGCCCCAGATCTGGGCCGGCATCCAGCATGGAAAACGCTGGAGAGGCACCGCTGGAGACCACCGCACAGCTGCGGACACGAGCGTGCTCTGAGAAGGCTCCATATCCAGCACCGACAGTGGAATAGGTCAGTCCCCAGATCCCCGTTGACCCTCTTGGGGCTCTGCTGCTGCCCACCCCACCTGGAGACTTTCTATATGGAGGGGAGCTGCGGGCATATACCTCCAACTTGGGCAAGACCTTTACCCTAGATGTTTCCCGCCCTATGTATGTGTGTGGCTTGTGTGTGTGTGTCTGTATGTATGTGGCTTGTGTGGCTTTTGTCTGTGTCTTTGTGTGTGGCTTCTGTCGGTGTGTGTGTATGGCTTGTGTCTTTGTAGCCTGTGTGTGTGGCATGTGTCTGTGTGGCTTGTGTGTCTGTGTGTGTGGATTGTGTCTGTGTGTGTGGCTTGTGTCTGTGTGTGGCTTGTGTCTGTGTGTGTTGCTTGTGTCTCTGTGGCATGTGTCTCTGTGTCTGTGGCTTGTGTCTTTGTATGTGGCCTGTGCATGCGTCTGTGTGTTTGGCATTTATCTGTGTGTTGTGTGTGTGCGTGGATTGTGTGTCTGTGGCTTGTATCTCTGTGTGTGACTTGTGTCTCTGTGTGTGGCTTGTGTCTCTGTAGCTTGTGTCTCTGTGTCTGGCTTATGTCTGTGTGTGTGTGGCTTGTGTGTGTGGCTTGTGTCTCTGTGCTGTGTGTGTGGCCTGTGTATGTGTCTGTGGGTGGAATTTGTCTGTGTGTTGCTTGTGTGTCTGTGTGCGTGGCTTGTGTGTTTTGATTGTGTGTGTGTGTGTGGATTGTGTGTGGCTTGTGTCTTTCTGTGCAGCTTGTGGCTGTGTGTGGCTTGTGTCTCTCTGTGTGTGTGTGGCTTCCATCTCTGCATGTGGCTTGTGTCTCTATGCCTGTGGCTTGTGTCTGTGGCCTGTGTATGTGTTTTTATGTGTTGCATTTGTCTGTGTGTTGCTTGTGTGTCTGTGTGTGTGCGTGGCTTATGTGTGGATTGGGTGTGTGGCTTGTGTCTCTGTGTGTGTGTTTGTGTGTGTGTCTTGTGTGTGTGGCTTGTGTCTGTGGATTGTGTGTATATGGCTTGTGTCTCTGTGTGTGTGGCTTGTGTCTGTGTGGCATGTGTGTGTGTGGCTTGTGTCTGTGTGTGGGCTTGTGTCTGTGTGTGGATTTTGTCTGTGTGTGTATGTGTGGCTTGTGTCTATGTGTGTAGCTTGTGGCTTGTCTGTGTGTGGCTTTTGTCTGTCTGTGTGTGTATGTGGCTTGTGTCTCTGTGTGTGTTTGGCTTTTGTCCGTGTATATGTATGTGGCTTATGTCTCTGTGTCAAAAACATGTATGATGTGTATGTAATGAGCATGTGTTGTCCAGTATAGGTTCCCTTTAAAGGGCATCAGCATTCCTTCTGTTGTTTCCACCTCTTTTTGAAACTCCCGTCTCCTGTGGTATTCTGACGCGCCGGCCAGGACATCATATCCAGTCATGTGCATTGTGGGGTCTTATGACATGTACGGGCAGCTTCAATATGTGCACTGGGCATGCGCCGGAGCCCGGCCGAACACATAATCAGCCCCAACAATGCACCGGGCCGGATATGACATTCGGGCTGGTGTGTCAGAGTACCAGAGGAGGCGGTAACGACCATGGCTTGCCCCCCCCCTAGTTTTGATCCTGTGTACGCCCATGAGATCAGCTACTTGTTGCACTCAGCATTTGTGTATTTGATTTTAATATTTTTTTTGTTTGTTTTTGTTTATACACATAAAGTTTTTATTTGCATTCCCGACTCCAAGACTTCTCTCGAGCTGCATCAATCCTCTGGAATGCTCTACCCCAAGAAATTAGGACCATCCATAACTTGCATAGCTTCAGACACTCCCTAAAAACACACCTCTTTAGGGCGGCCTATCCTTCTCCCTAACAGTAGTCATTTAGACATAAGATATTAATTGTTATAAGCCCCTGTACTTTGTGTTCCCATCCCGTCTTAGATTGTAAGCTCCTTCGAGCAGGGTCACCTTTATTTTTTGCCTTTTTATTGTATTTCATACGTTGATTCTATGTTTATTGTATGTAACTACTTTTCTGTATTACCTACCATTCTGTATCGTATATTTTTCTTATACGTACCATTGTACTCTATAGCGCTGCGGAATATGTTGGCGCTATACAAATAAAGTTTTATTATTATTATTATTATGTGTGCGGCGATGATGCTCTAGGTCCAGGTCTATTTAAACCCGGAAATGACGTCAGAAGCCTGTAAGGACCGCGAAACGGCAGGCCGTCGTCCGCCGTCTCCTCACATCACCCCCTCACCCATTGGTGCATCCATGTAACAACCATTGGAAACCATTAAAGATATGAAGATCCAACCCGGTGAGTGCCGGTATTTTTCTTTGCTTGGATGATGAAATATGAGACTCATTAGTGGCGAGAATACTATTGCTATTTACATAACTATTACGGGGATTAAGGAATAGCTCTTGTGGTACCCCAGGAGTCTGGTTGCCACAGTGGCATTGCCTCCCTCACAGGGGAAGATGTCATGCCTGCAAGCAAGAAGGGGTCCCATGGTCAGGTAACACCAGTATCCAACACTTATCCTGACTCCAGACCAGAAGGGGTGGCTTTGAACCTGGATTCAGGAGAGCTTCTCTATAAATTCTGACCTGGGAGAGGGGTTAGTCAGTTCAATACGGAGCTAGGAAGATCAGGCAGTCGTCCTGGGGACTGGAGCCGGTAGAGCTCGTCCCAGGCCAGTGGAAGGCTAGTGAGACAGAGGAGTCGAGGAGAACCTGGGGAGTGGATCCGTGACCGGGTTCGCTTGAGAGGAAGGCGCTAGGAACCAGATGCCAGAGTCCATAGTTGTTCGGGTACTGAAGTCCCAGCAGCTAAATCCGGAGGGCAGAGGATTGCAAGTCCTCTGGCCCTACTCAACACCCGACAGCAAATAAGCATATGAGAGCCCAGAGCTGCCACCGAGGAGCGACACCTGGAAAAGGCTCAAGCTGCCTGGCATACGAGTAAAGGACTAGACATGCAGTAAGAGGGCTGCAGCACAGCTTCAGGCATTGAGGTCCTAGTAGAACCGTGCAGAAGGAAGACCTCTACAACTACCTAGCTAGGTGGATTCCCCAATTACTTCCCGGCTGACTGGACCTCCATTACCAACTCTAACAAGTGTCCCGGACTGCACCTGCAACCACCGAGTAAAGGTAAAGGAAAGTTCCATCGTTGTATCCTGCAGTTAGGTACCACGCCCCAGTCCTGCACCTCACCGGTTCTATCCCCTTACAAAAACTGTATAAACTGCCCTGGGGTCCCCCTCTCTACCAGTGGAGAGCAGAACCACCTCAGATGCATTAACAACGGCCCCAGAGGATCTGTACGGCAGCGTCAGCCATCCATCTCAATTGCCTAAACCTACTGGTGGCGTCACATATTCATTTCCCATAAAAATTTCCCACTTTTTATTGACACAACCAGGGCCATGGAATCGGGTCACGACCCCGTGACCTCCCCAAAGAACTCCAGACTCGGTTCCGAGTACCGTACAGTCCTTGTGGGCGTGTCACTCTCAGGGGACTCCCTAAACAAGTTTAACACTAGTATACACAATGAGATGACAAAAATTGAAAAGGAGAGTTGAGCTCAGAAGATCAAGAAATTCCAGAGAGATCTTATTGACTCCATGCAAAATGTAGTGTATAGGTGGAAGAACCCCTCTGGGAAATCCCGTCCCTTAGCAGGTCCAAATCAGGATCACGATCCAAGTCCGAATCAAGAACACTTCTCAATAGCAGAGCTGACGGTTACAGTGACCAACACAGGAGTGGCGGTGGGGCCGGTGATCGGTTGGCAGCATCAGAGGTCATCACCAGGAAAATGTCTAAGCAATGTGACAGACCGGGCTCTAGATAATGAATTTATCTGGACATAGCCTCAGTTTGACTCCTTCACAGCATTAAAGGATGTGCATATATTTGAACGCAAGCTGGAATTAAAGAAATTGCACAATCAAGATGAAGCTGGTGATGGTTCTGAGAAGGAGGCCCTCTTGTCGTTGGAAGATTTACAACTCAGGGTGATCCCTGATGCAACAGGTAAATTCCCGGCATCCATTCACCCAAAATCTACATGATTGCCCCCCTTTGTCGGACTGTAGACATCTTTACTAGACTCATGGACAATCTGAAACAAGACTCAATGAGCCGAAGGTTTAATAACCACACTTCCCGACAGAAGAAAGCATTGAGGGACCTCAAGAATATTGACAATATTGTCTACAAGTTGGTGGACAAAGGGGGAAATATCATTGTCTGACCTACCTGCCTCTATGAAAAAGAGGCAATGCGTTACCTCCGGGACCTGGACACTTACAGTATATTAGGCTGTGACAGTAATCTCCTTGATGCTTTCTTAAAAAAATTGCAGAGTATTCTAGGGAAGGCCTTTGAAGCTGGGATTATTATGAAGAAAGTCCTGGAGGGTCTGACCGTGATGTGTGCAATAGTCCCTACATTTTATCTCTTTCCCAAAGTCCACAAAGATGCTGTCTGTATGTCGGATCGTCTGATTGTGTCCAGCTTGGAGGGCATGTGTGCACTCATTTGTAGATTTATAGATTATTACTTACAATCACTGTTAGAGACACTGCCCTCCTTCATCAAGAACACAATGAACGTACTCAATAGAGTCATCGGCCTCTTTGCGAACTCGGACATACTAATAGTAACAGCTGACATTGAGAGTCTCTATACCTGCATCGAGCATGAGGCCGGCATTAGGGCCACAGAATTTTTCCTCAGTTTCAGCAATAGGGATGGTACCCTTTGTGATCTTATAGTTGAGTTGCTCCGCTTTGCCCTTATGCATAATTTCTTTATTTTTCAGGACTTGTTTTACCTCCAAAAGGAAGGCACTGCCATGGGAGCAACATGCATGACCTCGTACGCTAACCTCTTACTGAGTTATTTGGAGAGGTTGATTTCTGGCTACGAGGGCAGGCGGTTTAGCTCCCATGTGCAGTGTTGGCTGAGGTATTTAGGCGACATCCTGTTTTTTTGGTGGGGCACTGTGCAGCAGCTTGATGAGTTCATGAGGCAATTGGCCAGTAACACTATAAATATCAAATTGAAACATAAGTACAGTGCAGAGAGAGTGGACTTCCTTGATATAGACATCACAGTGGATCCTCATTCATGGATCCATTCGGGGATCCATAGGAAGTCCACATTTGTTAACTCTCTCTTGCATGCATCGTCTTCCCGCAATGCCTAGACAATTCGTGCTTGCCCTACTGGCCAATATCTTTCAGCCAGACATATTTGAATAACTGAGGAACAGTTTGATGTGGAAGAAACAAGTGGTGATCTTTTAGGAGCGCTGGGGCACTTGGGCAAATATAACACACTCAGAGTGCTTTATTTACAAACAATTATTGCCGTTTACTTCCCACTACGCGTTTCGACAGGGTGCCTGTCTTCCTCAGATGGAGTAAAAACAGGCGACAGGATCAGTTCCGGGGATCCAAAACACACTGCAGGACCTGGCGTTGCCTGGGTAACACCTAGATGCACTCAAGGACCTGACGTGATGTCATCAGCTTCCAGATCACGTGACCAAAACAGAAAGTGACACAGGGAGAACTCTGAACCAGCCCTGGGACACTCCGCGACACTCCCAGCCCTGCACGGATCCTCTAACCCAGAGGTGCACAACCAGGATAGGTGAGTGGCCCTTTGGCCCCCTCTCACAAAATCCCATATACAGTACTATTAGGTGCTTTTCTCATTGTGCCTCTTTCTGTGTTTATTACATGAGGAACAGTTTGAGGCTCAGGTCAAAGATCTCATGCTTCAATTCTGGGAAAGGGCATACAGTGGGAGGCAACTAAAGAGAACCTATTTAAGGGCCAAATACACCTCTAGGTCAGAGCTCCTCAGGGGGAAGAATAAGGTGGAGGCATTGGATACTAAAATCCGCTTCATCACTACCTATTCACATGAGTGGCACACTGTGCGGTCTATTCTGATCAAGCACTGGGCTTTCCTGAGGTTGGATCCAACTCTTGAAGAGTTTCATTAGGATCACTCTCTCATGACAGCACACAGAGCCCTTAATTTGAAGAATGCACTGGTCTAAAATGATTACGTTCCATAAATTTGGAACCCCTTTGAGTCCCACGGTCCATCTCTAGGCTGCTTTTCATGTAGTCGCTGCATGGCACGCAGCAATGTCCTACATTACAACACTTTCTTTACCTCCAATGACTCCCGGGAGTATGATATTGCCACCATATATCCTGTTCCATAACCAATGTTGTACACTACACAATGTGGCTGTGGCTTCAATCAGTATATGTTGGCCTAACATCGCAGGAGTTGTGGAGACAAGTCTTAGAACACGTCAGTGACATTGCTGCAGCCAGAGACAGTGGCGATCTTGGCCAGCTTAAAACTCTCTTCAGCACTTCTAGTACCTTTACACGCCGCGACGGCAGGCTGGATACATCGCGCTACTTCACGTGCACGAGCACGCTCAAACGGCTACAAACGGTCAACGCATCGCCTTTACACGCCGCGACTAGGTGCGCTACGCCACGCTACATCTATAGCTAGCTACATCGCCGGGTGTCTCAAGTAGCCAGCTGTAGCTTAGCGTACCCGCTTCACACGCCGCCACCACAGGGTGAGTGGGAGCAACAAAGGCAGGACGTAAAACACATAGGCGTGCCACAGTCCTGTACGCCGCGCCCAAACCACAACCATTGGCCAACACTACGGAGTTGTGATTGGGTACGACGGAAAGGGCGGATGGCCGAGACGTGACGTACCAGTGAGGGGAGTGAAGCACGGAATAAGCGGTTGTGACATGGCGGAGTGTGGCGAATGCATCTAAACCGATGGTAAAGCGTCACCCAGGAGCGGTGGCAAGTCATCTACCCAGTGTGCATAAAGTAGCGGTGCCGGGGCTATGTGTACGTAGTCCAAGTGTTTGCCCTGTCACGCACGATCAGCGCTTGTGACAGCGGCGTGTGTAGATAGCGGCGAGGTGCGTTTCTGCGACACACATGAGCGGCTTACAACACACAGTATGTGCGTTCTCTGTGTACATTGTATGTATCCATCTCTGGCAACAGATGTGAATGTAGTGGAACTGCTCCGTAGCAAACCTGTGAAAGATCTGTGTGACAGTGTATTACAAAACACCTGAGAAGAATATGTCCGGCATCAATGTGCTGTCTGCAGGTGAGCCTCTGCCTAGAACAAAATAAAGGCTCATGTACGTACAATGGCCACAAACACTGTTAGGCAAAAGACTGGGAAAAAAACATGGCTACCCACACATATTGTCTGCACAATCCCAGCCAATAGGTGGCTATGACATCCCAGGCCCCCCTCCATAAACTCCATCACATTTCCCTCCTCCACCAAGTAAACAGGCTCACACATTTGTTTGGATCCAAAAAAGTATTTTATAAATCAAAATCATTCATCGTGACCTTGGATTACAAATTGTAACCAAAAATACATCCAAATAAAAACAACAAATAAAGTGCATGTCACAATCTGCCAACACATTGCAGAGAGAGCTAATGGAAACCACAATGGAACCTGTGGAGCATGAAAAAAAATTTCAAACATCACAAACTAACTAACTAACTAACTAAACCTCATGCACATTAGGAAACCAAAAAAAAAAAAATGGTCAACACAAAATAAAAGGGGTGCAGCTACCCTGCTGTCACCTCCATTGGAAATTAAAATCAACCTCCCAGAACCAGCCAAACTACATGGCCTGGTCCTGCCAGCTCACTGCACCAGACCCATTGAAGTAGGAGCAGTAAGCGTCTCTACTGTCCCTGGCCTCCTGCCGAGTGCGGCCATGGCTCTGGGGCTGGAGTGGCACAATCACATGGCCCTCATCACGCCAAGACCCTGGACGGAGCTCCCCTGTTGTAGCGTCTGCATGATCTACATAAGCTCCTGGCGTGTATGATGGCCTATCCCTACGACGCAGGAAGTTATGCAGCACACAGCAGGCCACCACTACCGCGTCAATAGACTCCGGTTTCATATGCATAGCCGTATGAAAAATCCGGAATCTATTGGCCATTATCCCAAACGCATTTTCAACTACACGGCGGGCCCGGGATAGCCGGTAGTTGAAAATGCGTCTCTCAGAAGTAAGGGCCCTCTGGGGATATGGCCGCAGTAGGTGCTCCTGAAGTGGGAATGCTTCATCCGCCACAAACGCAAAGTTGAGATGTTCGGTCGTCTGGTCATTTGAGGGTAAGTTTAGCCCACCATTCCCTAGTAGTGTTGCCAAGGAGCTTCGGGCAAACACACCCCCATCTGAGTTGCGACCGTTCATTCCAACATCCACGTAGAGGAACTCATAGTTGGCATCTACTACAGCCATGAGGATTATACTACAATACCCTTTGTAATTGAAAAACAAAGAGCCAGAGTTGGCAGGTTTGGTAATCCTCACGTGCTTACCATCCAATGCCCCGCCACAGTTGGGGAAGTTCCACCGGGTTTCAAACCCTCGGGCTACTTCCAGCCATTCTGCGGCGGTTAGAGGCATTTTCATGTAGGCTGGCTGCAGAGCTCTCCAGATGGCCCAACACGTTTCAGGGATCAGGCGGCTCAGCAGGGGCAGGGAGACACGTGACATGTATGTGAGTGATGTCATGGACTGCCCTGTAGCCAGGAACCGCAAAGTGATCGCCAACCGCTCAGCAGGTGATACTGATGGGCGCATTATAGTGTCCTGACGCGCTATCATTGGCCCTACACGCTCCAAAAGGAAGGTGAAACAGTCCTCGGGCATACGGAGATAGTTTCGGTAATCATCAGGACAGTTAATCTCCAGCTCCCGCAACAGCTGCATGTGGCCCCGGGTTTGCCGCCTGAGAAGCCAATCACGGGTCCACAACCGCCGCTGTCTGCGCCTCATCAACCTTTCATACCGATCCTGATACCACATTTGCTCTTCCACCAACGCAAGAGCCACGATAACATTGCGGTCATGGATATTCTGCATCCTCAATATCAGCACCTGTAGATGAGAAAGGCCAACATGAGTACATAGAACAATATGTGCCAATGTCAGCAGGTTCAGCAAGCCACACCTATTTTTGAGGACACACTATAGCCAACTGGAGGTGAACTTGTGTCAGGCCCCGAAACACATCCCTGAAGCCAGGAAAGGCAAACACCCAGTAGTCACCCCAATCAAAATGGAAGACGCCCAATGATAATGGCCTCCTCTACATCAACTTCTATGGGAGTTTGTCAAAGTAAAACATCTGCACCTAGGTGAGTTAGAAAGGGACATGTGTCACCAATAATGTATGGTAACAATTTGGCACATGCCATTACACAGACCATAATGAAAATGTGGCCATTTCCTATTCTGGGAGGTAAAACAAACAATATGTACCCCGCTAGGCTGGTCAAGTAAGCTTACAAGAAGCCAACAACTTTGCACATGAGTGAGGTTGGGTAACCATGGTTACATATGTTTTTGCTGGTGCCATTTGTCCAAACCATCTAAGTAATGTCTTCAGTGCCACACCTCCAAGCCATGTCTCATCCTATCCCCGTTCGACCCAGTCTCCATTGGCCACAACCAGTATGCAGACATTGATCCAGGTGACAGGAGTAACACATTTCTGTCTACAGTCCTGCAGCCAATCTCCTGGTATGGTGTCTGGAAACAAACACAGCAATGTATATGTTCAAATATTCATAATCACCAAACCAAATGCCTACTCCAAGTCCACACAGTACACTATATCTTCCCCAGCAATACAGACCCCTATACACTACGCTAAAACAGTGTCCAGCGGTCGCAAATAACAACAACATATGCACCCACACCCCGCCATTTCCATGTGTGTCCACAAATACTTACTTAATGGGTCTGGCCAGCAAGCGTAATGTTTGCCGGCATGCGGTCCTTTTAAAGGGCCAGCAACCTATCACGATACAGCGATCTCCACCAATTAGCGGAGGTTAATTGCGCCCCCAGGTGTCACATTACGCTGTGCGTCATTGTGTCTGCTGTGATTGGTTTAGCGGAGTATAAAGGCAGGCCAATGGCCACTACACCTTGTCCAGAGGTCCATGTGCATTGAGCTACTAGTGTCCTGCGTATCTTCTGCTGCTCTGACGGTAAGCCTCTTTAGCGGTTTCTATGAAAGTGCACGGGACGCTGATGCTTGTATTGGCGGCCGCTTAGGCAATGTGTGTATGGGCGTCTTTGATACGGCCTTTAATTTTGGCCCTCTAATTAGACAGATGGGTCAGTTTTTCTAGTGTATGGTAATAGCCAGGTATAGCCGCAACTGGTATTGTGAGTGTATACATTTGGTCTCTGATGTAATTCGTGCGTCAAACATATAAAGTTGAGATTTACAACTGTCATGCACATCAGCATTTGATGGCTGCAATTATTGGTCCCTTCATTGCAGGGATTCTTGTTACCTCAGTACCAATTGTATTCCCATGGATGGCCACACAACTACATGATGATGTGTTTGCACATTACATGTAGTATGTGCAGTCTTGCCACCAACCATGCCCTCCTTTCTCATCTGCTTAATGTTAACCATTTTGCTCACCCAAAAGGTAGTAGCTACCACACAATGTCTTTGCTCACATGTTGGCCTACAGGTTGGTACGCACACACCGTCTACAGGTGTTGTTTTAATATGAACAGTGGCCTCTTAAATCAGGCTTCACACATGTTTAGGGGGCCACACACTACCTGACATGTGTAATTGTGTCACATATGTCTTTTACTTTGGACCGGTGTGACATTGTGCAAATGGCACACATAGGCCAAGTTGTCATAACAGTTATTGGTGCCTATAATGTACATATGAGAACCTTATGAGCATGTAAATTATGTTCACAAGGTTTTGTCAGATCGATATGGCTTGTGTCGTGACGGTCTGGATTGGCTGTGTTTTGTCTTCCCCAGATGCCGAGGTGTACTGTGGAATTTGAAACCCAGCTTCTCACGGAGTATCAGCGGCACGAATGTTTGTGGCGCAGCTCGCTGCCTCAATATAAAAACCAGGCAGCGAGGTCCGAGGCCTACACTACTCTTGTGGCTCTAGCCAATCGCTTGGAGCCAAGGGTAGGCAGGAGTTGGGACCAGAATGCGGTGGCCTTGAAAATCAAAAACATGCGGCAGTCGTTCATGCGGGCTCACAATGACTACCTGCGCCGTCGCTCAGGAGCTGGAGCTGAGGAGGTACCATCACCTACCCTATGGTACTATCCCCTCTTCACCTTCATCCTGGGCGAGGTGAGGTCGCGTGGAACGACTACCAACTGCCCCGTAGCTGCGTCCCATGTAGGCCCGGATGAGTCACCATCTGCGCCACAGGAGGTGGGTAATCGTGTTACAGTGTTGTCCCACAATGTTGCCTTCACATGTGTGTTTTGGCCAAACCAGAACTAGCACACTTTTGACACATTTTCGGCCTTGGTGTGGGAAACCTTTTTGTGTCAGGGAATCTTGCCTCCTTACATGATTTTGGCTTATATGAATTTAACGCAGAGAGCCGCATTCCAAAATAGTATTTCCACCAAATATCGGTACACCGGAAAAATGACATGTGTAACGAAGTTTAAATTATTATTGCATTAACATGAAAGAGGCACATAGTGCCATCTACTACAATTTTGCTGCCACACATGTGTGTTGGCTCTGGTGCAAGTGGGTTTTAGTTATTTGAAGGTTTGATGGTTTTACATCACATTAGTAATACAAATGGGAAGGTGCCCAACTTCTGTGTTTGGCCAGGCCAGCCCCCAGTATCAAGGTGTTGTGGTGACATGTACTAATTGGGTTACGGCTCTCTGTGACTGACACCTAAATCTGTATTGTGCTGAGTACCGGGAATCGTAGAGGTGAGTGTCCAGGCGCAATACAGGTTTTGGTGTTGTAAAAGTTTGGTGGGTTGCTGTTTGTAGATTCCTTCCATATATCTTGTTAGTGCCTTTACTTTAGTGGGAGTGGTATATTGTGTCCTGTGTCCATGGTATGGTGTGGTCATTGCCGTCACTAATGTTTTCTTTTTTTTCCTCTCCCCCCACAGGCCCCAGAAGAGGACGGCTCCATTGCGGAGCATTCTGTCGCTGATGATGCTCAGCCCATGACATCTGGGGCTGAGCAGGAGGGCGGGGCGAGTGATGTGGGTCCGGGCCCAGGGCCCAGCTCCAGGATCCGTCGTCGGCGACGTCCTGCACCACCAGAGACGGAGCTGGGCACCTGGGCCCGACGCGTTCTGTTGGATGAACAGCGGACCCACATCGACAGCAACGCCCTCTACATGAGCGACAGAATGTGAGGGATGGAGCCGCTCCAGAAAAAGATCCTTCTGAGGGTCTTCAACAATGCCGCTGATGCTGCCGATGATGGGGCCCTTCAATGGGGCTGCCACGTCCCCCCCCCCATGCAACACACCTTGTGGCCCCTTTCACCAGCTGCCCCATCTCGGCCCGTGAGAAGACCGGCCCCGCCACAGTCACCCCATCCCCCCTCAACACGTGGTCGTCGAACCAGACTTTCTCAGGCAGGTCGGGGCTGCCGTCAGAGGAGGGGGGATGCGGCATTGTCAGAGCCGACAGAGGATGATGAAGTTGGACACTAGTAGCCAATGCACCCAATTGGCACTCTGGACTTTTTCATGTGGAGGCACCTTTTTCATTTTGCCTTATGGTTTTGTGTGACTTTTAAGCAGATTTGCTTCTTATGATTTGTTTATAATTTCCTAATTCTGATTATATTAAATTTTTGAACAAAATCAATTGTGTTTTTCTTTTGGGTTATGGCTTGGGGGGGCAGCCTGGGTGAATGGTGTTGTGCACAATATAGCTTGGGCCAGGCCACACAATATGGGCCAATGGCCTCAGAGTAGGACGACCATAGGTTCCTTTGTACTGTGTTAGCACTTTCACAAAGAGGTGTGGTAATGTGTGTGAGATATTTACCTGTAGAACATCTTTTCCACCCAATGATGACATGAGGTGCCAAAATACAAAGGTAAACAAACTTTTTATTCGCTACATACATGTGTGTAAGCCATATGCCACAATACACATAATGCAGCTTCCACATAGGTGTAGCCATCCAAGACTCCTCATGGTCCCAATGTGGGACAGTATAGGTACAGAAGCCAAAGGGATGGGCAGTCCACACTCCTCATGGTCCCAATGTGGGACAGTATAGGTACAGAAGCCAAAGGGATGGGCAGTCCACACTCCTCATGGTCCCAATGTGGGACAGTATAGGTACAGAAGCCAAAGGGATGGGCAGTCCACACTCCTCATGGTCCCAATGTGGGACAGTATAGGTACAGAAGCCAAAGGGATGGGCAGTCCACACTCCTCATGGTCCCAATGTGGGACAGTATAGGTACAGAAGCCAAAGGGATGGGCAGTCCACACTCCTCATGGTCCCAATGTGGGACAGTATAGGTACAGAAGCCAAAGGGATGGGCAGTCCACACTCCTCATGGTCCCAATGTGGGACATATAAGAAAAGAGGCACCAACCTGGCATGGGCGAAATAAGAAATAGAACGGCAAAAATAAATAACATTACCACATTTTTAAGCCAACAAGGCAACTTGGGTAATTTGTTAGCGTCCAACTAGGACAACAGTTTTTTGTGGCCGTGTTTGGCCTGAATACAATGCAGCCAGCAACTTCATGGCTGGGATCCATGTTCTGGACATAGGCCCTCCAGCATTTGACCCAGCCGTGCAAGGTCCTGCAGGCCACGCTGCAAAGCCCTGGTCATGCGGGACACAAACGCCTCATGGGCAACGACGAATTCCTCCATGGTAGCGGCACCTGTATTGGGAGTAAACACACACTTTAGGACACAGCAGTCGCTGGTGATGGGTAGGCAGGACTGCACACAACCATCCACTTACCCTGTTCCTCTAAATCCACATCTACATCAGACGGGGACAGAGATCTGCTCAAGCTCCATCCAGCTGAACCCGCACGTTCACCATCTGCATGAATAGTTAAACAACATTGTTAACTTTGTGGACTGAAATAGTGTTGTGCAAGATGAAATTAATGGATCAGTGTGCAGGGTGTATGTGGCAACATAACACACTTACCACCATAGTCACTGTGTGGGGACATGGTCACCCCAGGACTCGCCACTGAGCTGGAGACAGCGGGAGGTGGTGTTACTCCCTGCCTGGGGCTCCGTGGCCACATTACGTGGTTTGATGGTAACAGGGATCCTGGACTACAGGGCACACCCTCCTCTGGCCCAACAGGTGATTCCAGCTCCTGGCCCTCCTGTGGGGAGGTGATCTCGTCCTCCTCCAGCCAACCAGATGACGACACCTCGTCACACTCAAGCGGGCTGCCAGGTGCTGACTGCTCCTCCAGGTCCTCTGTCCCGGTAGGTGACGGCAGGTCTTGCTCCTGAGGGCCGGGGGAATGTGGGGAGCTTGTGGCCAAGGGTGCCACTTCAGCCAGATGTGGCGGTGTTGTTGATGGGCCACCTGGGGGTGGGCCATGGGGCCCTTCTTCAGATGATGATTCTGAAGCTATTCCCGAAGAAAAAAGAAAAAAGTGCTAAAATCGTACAAACACATTATTCCCATACATATAGGTAATGTGGCTATGTATTTGACAGCTAACTTAGCCTCAACCAGGTGATGCTGGATGCATACCCTCACGTTGTATGCATGTACTGTGCGTGTGTAAAATAGAGTGCGCTGACTGGAGGACCACAACACTCTGAAGATGTTTAGGATTGTGTAGGCCACACTGTCCCTTGTCATATGTTGCCATCCATTTTTGTGTATTGTGGGACATGCACATGTGGCGGTGTGTGTTTGACCACAACTATTACTCACCACGCAGCCTGGCAATCCTGGCACGGATGTCCAGTATGCGACCCGGGCTCTTTTGTTTCAAATCAGCGATCTTCTTCTGGATCTGCTTGACTTGCCGCTCTACCCCCAGTTTGCGGATCAGGGCCCGCTGGATCCGGCGGACGGTGCACCGATTGCGCAACCTGGGGTGCCGGTGGTGATGGTGGCCCCAATAGTCCCAACGGTCACAGTAATCTATCAGGATTATCAACTCCGCCATGCCCCAAGTTGCAGCGCGGGTACCGGCCGCCATGCCTGCAAAAGGTCTGTGCAGAGTTTTGAGCTGCTCCTTGCAGGCAGAGTGAAACTGAAACTATCGTAATGACGTCATTACGGCTTCGTTCGGGGTCACGCACATTTTGAACGAGCCCTACGCGCAGACACGGGCGAACCACTTCGGCGGCACCTACTAAACAACACCCATATAGCGATGCGTACAGCAAGCCTGTGCGCTGTGTAGTGAGTAATGTTCTTCGATGCGGTGTGGGTATACGTGCATCACTGTGTGTGTTGCGCGCAGGCACTGAAGGGACACTTTTAGCAGTCATCTGCATTTCAATAAGGCATGGCGGTCTGTAACATACTTCAACGCTGTGTCCAGCATTATTCATTATGTGTTTACAGGATGTGCACACTGTATATGAGAATCATGGGCCATTTGGTTTGGTTTCCCGTAAGTTGTGGGCCGCGTAATTGTACTAAGGTATGATCGTGCATACGGCGCGTATGTGTAGTGCTGAAGGGACAGCTCATCCAAGATGGAGGGCTGTGCGGCAAGGGCCAATCGGCACGCAGAAGCTTCCACCAATGATCGCACATGGGGCGCGGTAAGACGGAGCCGAGGTGACGCCTTAGCTACATTGCAGCTACAGCGCAGGGTGTCCAGAGTTCCCTTCCGTTGCTTCTTTACACGCCGATACAGCTCGCTACCATCGGCGATATAGCCATCTGTTTTCGAGCAGAGCCCATAAACAGATGTATCTGTCGCCGGCTGTAGCGTCGCGTCTTCAGACGCCGCAACGACGGGCTACATTGACGCTACAAGCTACATTTGTAGCCTGTAGCGCGATGTATCCAGCCTGCCGTCGCGGCGTGTAAAGGTACCATTCCGGATTCACCATGATTGTGATCCTAGGACAATAAGTGTCAGGGGGATTGACGTTGTCCACATGGGGATCAGGGGTGTCGAAAGAAAACATATGCTGGAGAAACATGAGGCCAGATGGATTGTCATCCTGGACAGTAAGGTCACTAGAGACCTTAATTAATCTCTGAGCTTCATCTCCTTCCTTTTTGGGACCGATCCTCACCACTGCCCCTGATATGTTTTTTCATGCTGTTATACGTTTTTTGATTTTAACAGTCAGTACATTTGTCCCTGGTGTTTTGGTCTATACTGTGCACTCTTGTTTTGACTCGTCTCTGTATATATACATACATACATACCTATATGTATAGTGCTATATATTTTTTTCAGTGTGTCTGTTTATTTACATCAAAGCCTGCCACCTAAGTATGTAGGATGCTGGATAAATGTGAATGAAAGGAATAACAACTGTACTGGAGGATACATAATTTTGGACCCACCGGCAGCACATGATTATTAACACCATATCTGCACATTGTTGTCTGTTACCCTGTTACCTCATCCATCTTTTTCCCCTTGTCATGCCATGATGCTGCGTGTCTGTGGCAATGAGGACGCTTGTTTCTCCTGTTGCTATACTGCTGGCTCTGTGTGACCTCCTGCTGTATACTGGGGGCTCTCTGTGGCTTCCCACTATATATACGGGGGCTGTGTAACCTCCTGCTGTGTACTGGGGACTGTGTGTGGCCTCCTGCTGTTTAGTGTGGGCTGTGTGTGGCCTCCTGCTGTATACTGGGGCTGTGTGGCCTCCTGCTGTATACTGGGGTCTGTATGCAGCCTCCTGTTGTATAACGAGGGTTGTGTGTTGCCTCCTGCTGTATGTTGTAGGTTATGTGCAACCTCCTGCTATATACTGTGGTCTGTCTGTGGCCTCCTGCTGTATACTCTCCTGACTCTCTAGACAGGAGCGTTCCAGCTGCTTGTGTTTCCATGCAACTGACACGCTCCTGGCCGGAGATCTGGTGGCCATGCCGGGTGAGGGCGATTATTTTGCATGCGTCTTGCTCACAGTATCTCTGAACCTTATAATCAACAATAACTGGAAATGTTTAGATACAGTTATTGCTGAACAAGGGATCACACCCGATACTAAAACCAAAGGTTCAGATACTTTTTCCACTCACAGACATGTGATATTGGATCATTTTCTTCAATAAAAAAGACAGGCTAGGGTCACATAACAGTTTTTTTTTTTTTAAATCCTGATCCGGTTTTGAGCTTTCAAAAAGCTCAAAACCGGACCAGGAAACACTCCTCATAGGAGCCTATGCTAAACACCGGATTGCTTCACAAGGAATCCGGTGTGCACTGCAGCCTGCGCTAAAAATCATGCAGGCTGCAGTTTTCGGAGCGATTCTATCCTCCGCACTGCAGTAACTGGATTGCTCAGGATGTGTAATCCTGAGCAATGTGGCTACTGCATAGTTTGCTCATCCCGGCTGTTGCCGGGATGAGCAAACTGTTCTATCTATTGTAAATAGTTAAATTAAATAAATAAATTAATGCTTGAGGTCTCTAGGGGGGCTTAGTCCCCCTAGAGACCGGACGCCCACTCCGGTGGGCTTCACCTACAATGTCCCCATGCCACGGGCTCCTCCGAGCTCCATGCATGTCCCCCAAACTCCCCCCCCCCCGTATCTCTATAGAGGCGTTCCTGCACCCCTCTTTTATAAGCCTCCCTATTTGTGCCAAAACACTAAGTATTACAGTACACAATTAGGCTCATAGTTACGTGTTGTTCTATGAAGTTTCATTTTCAATCCATGGGCGGGGCTGTGTGCTGCTGCCTCCGCCCACTAATTCATTATGCCCGCCCCCTGTGGCCTTGATCCTGTGTTGTCCAGTGATAGGGACGGGGTGAAATGCACTCTAGCACGCCCCTATCAAGACAGTATGCCCACATCGCTGCTACAATTGTTGCGTGTGACGCGGCGTTGTGTGAAGGGAAAATCGCTTCCTGTCTTCTGCAGGTGTTTTCGCGAACGCAGGATCGATGAAGATGGCATGCAAGATCGCTATATATGACAGCTCCACAGCGATGTGAAAAAAGTGCCCGAAATGTGTACGATCGTGTCAAATTGCCAGCGATATGGAAGGCATATGGCAGCGTGTGACGGTACCTTTAAGGTTAGAAATAGTCCTATGCATTAAAATGTTTTTGACGTATCTTTTTTAAGATGGATTATGTTTGACATTAATCAAGTATAGCCATTATGGCACTCTGATGCTGCCTTAACAGCCTCCATGTAAATCACTGTAGTGGTAATGTGATGATTACACAAGTGTCAACTGCATTCAGTCATTGACCTGTGATCTGTGTTCTGCCATTCATCAATGAAGACCATAATTGACTAAAGCAGCCACACGGTTAAACTGAATAGAGTTATTTGGAGAGTGTTAAAATGGTTAAAATGGTAGAAATGCATACACTACCTGAACTTTTTTGCCTATGTTGGGACTTATGGAACCCCCACCTGTGGTAGGCGATGTCTCCTATGTACAAAGTTATTGTTATACTCATCTCAATATGTTTGTATCCCTATATTTCTCTCTCCCCCCCCCCACCCTGCAACCCTACCAATGTGACAACGTACTTTATAGGACGAATCGACTATGGAAGATAGAACAGGTTCATCTCCGATCACTGTGGCATCCTCTAACGTCAATGGAATCAACTCCCCAGCGAAGCGACACCAGATCCTCAACATCCTGAAGAAACATAAAACTCAGGTAGTTTGCCTACAAGAAACACATTTTAAGATTGACAGAACCCCTAATCTTAAAAACTCGTTTTACCCCATTTGGTACCATAGCTGCAACACATCGTCATCTAAGGGCATAAGAATCGCCTTCAAAAAAGGTTTCCCTTTCACGCTTCGAGATACTATCAGTGATACTGAAAGTAGATATGTTTTAGTAGAGGGTCAAATTGCAAACACAACAGTGACCTTTGCAAACATATATGCACCTATTGCACATATATGCACACCAAATTCAAAGGCTACTTAAAACTCTGGATACTCTACATCTTTTCAAGCAGGGATTGTTAGTGATTGGAGGAGACTTTAACGTAAGACTAGACCCCCTGTCAGACTCCACTAGTGGACACTCCCCGATTTTGTTTAAGTTGAGGAGGCGCTTACTAGACAAACTTTACTCTTTATCATTAATAGATGTCTGGTGCACCTTTCATCCCACAACGAAAGACTACTCCTACTACTCCCCACCCCATGACTCCTACCATTGGATAGATATTTTTCTAATACAAGCCAAAGCCATTCACCTGCTTAAATCTTCCTACATTGACCTAATCTCCATT
>JARQOC010000002.1:281260096-281407979 GCA_033576535.1 Allobates femoralis | reverse complement strand
GTCTGTTATTCAGCTTCCATATTATTTCAGACCCCATTAATAACTTGGCGCCTAATGCATTAAAGTTAATATGTCCATAATATAAAAATACTTTTTTGTACTGAATGCACTGTGCACTTTATACAGAGTACATTACAATTTATATATAATAATAGTCTTACATGTGCAGTATTCTGTTTAAGGGAACATTTTCTAGCTTCCACTTTTATTTACGCTAGGGAGTGGCACAATAATCAGCATACCTTTTATACTGTATTTGTCCTTTATGTGTTTCTCTTATCTATTATATAATCACGAATGGGTTTTTTGCCCCTTTTGAGACCGCTCTTGCTGCGAGTCAGCGTGGTCATGTGGATACGAACGAAGCATTGGCCGCGCAGCGGCCATTGCGAGCAGCTCTAAGGCGACCCGCTATGCCCGCGCAGTGGGCATGGCGAGTCGCCTTAGCAGCGCGAAGCATTGGCCGCGAAGCGGCCATTGCGAGTCAGAGACTCGCTCTGCTAGAATCCCGATGCATTGTGCATCGGGCACCCATCTAGTATTTAATAAATTAATTGCATAACTAAAATCCATGTGTGTGTATATATATCCATGTGTGTATATATTATATATAATTGTAATAATTTTGGATCATGGTATTTGGATGATATTCTCTGATGGTGTTTTTTATCACCATTTTTTGAGGGATTGAATTGTATGAGCAATGGAGTTTTCTTTATGTATGGCACAGGGTCTGGACCAAGGCCTGGTCTAGCATTTAAAGGTTAAACATTCATGAGTAACATATGTAGGCATCATACTCACAGTGCCCTGCTAAATTCAGGAAACAGACAAGAAGGAGACCCCCAGGAAGAGTCTTCACATTTCAAAAAATTAGAGCCAGATACCACCAATGACATCATTTGACCCAGATCAAAAATTGTAGAATAGCAAAATGAATGTAGGATGCTGGAAAGTCCAAATCGCCTACTCTGCCCACTCTGCCACTGGGGTGGAAAAGTCCTTGGAGAACCATGACTTGTCCATCTTGATGTAAGTTAGGCAGCCTACACTTTCAGGTGACAGGTAGATGTGCTTATGCATTAGGACAGCATCAGCTGTTCTGAGAAAATGCTGGCTGCCAAGCATGACAAAACCTTTAAGGCGTGACTAGCGAGTAAAGGCCACTCCTCCATTTTTGAAGTCTAACATGCAAAACAGTCCAAACCTCCCCCTGATTGCATGGATATTGATCTCTAGATGCACCTTCACCATCCTCTCCAGTCATTCACTATATGTCAGACTTGAACTCCGTTCTGCTGGTGGACAGGTTGATTTAAAACATTGGTCAAAAGTCACAAATCAATCGCTTCTGACAGGTAAACTGCTGCTGCGAATGTTTCTATGCTGAAGGCTTGACATCCCCTGGTTTGGAACTGTAAATCTGCCATACATACTTTGTCCCTCACTGATGTGTTGGTCATAAAACAGTCCTAAGATTGCCTACCAGCTTTTTTTTGATACTCCAGCATGCGCGTGTCCCTGTCCAAGACAGGAAGCATCTGGCAAAATTTACTCTTGTAACGTGGATCCAACAGTATGGCCACCTAGAAGTTATTGCTAATTTGAATCCTAATGAGACTGGCATCATGATGCAGATAAAGCAGCAAGAAGATGCTCATGTGTCTGATGCATCCATGAGGTCCAAATCCTTGTTGTGTTGGAGGCAGCGTAAAAATCGAACTTCTTTCCTCCGTCCTCTCCCACCCACTTTAAAGCGAACCTGTCACCCCCCCCAGACATGAAAAGCTAAGCTCCCCACCTTCTGCAGCACTAAGGCTGCACCCAGAGAAGGTGTATATTGCATTTAGCATAACTATAATCACTGAAATATGCACTTTGATAACATGGGGCAGTTACCAGGACCGAAGACCGGGAGGCGGGGTTTGCAGAGTCTCTGGGCCGCCCCCGTCATGTCCATCATCCCTCTGTGGTTGCGATGCTGTGATTCCTCCACCCCCTCCTCGCTTTTGCCGGCGCCTGCGCTTTCATTCAGGTTGCCGGGCATGCGCAGTGCGCGCTGCCCGACAACTTCCTGCTCACTTTGCAGCTGTGCAGTTCGCCGACCCCCCGCAGTGGATTATTCATTATCCTCACTGCGGGGTGGCAAATACGGCGCCTGCGCATTCGCAGCGCTGCTGGGGGCCAGCTGACTGCCTCTCTCCTCCCGCCTCAGATCACCGCTCACAATAATAGACTACGATACTGAGGACCGGCGCCGAGGAGGAGAGAGGCAGAAAACACAGAAGAAGCCACAAAGTATGTCTCTGGTGTAAAACTAGAGAATGCAATAAATCTAACTTTACCCCTCCACACACACAATCCCTCTATATCTATCTATCATTTCTATCTTTCATTCTATCTATCTGTGTGTCTGTCTGTCTGTCTGTCTATCTATCCCTCTTTCTATCTATCTGTCTATCCCTGCCTATCACTCTATTTATCCATCTATCTATCCCTCTATCTTTCTTTCTATCTATCTGTCCATCTATCCCTCTTTCTATCTATCTGTCTATCCCTGTCTATCACTCTATCTATCTATCTATCTATCTATCTATCTATCTATCTATCTATCTATCTATCCCTCTTTCTATCTGTCTATCCCTGCCTATCACTCTATTTATCCATCTATCTATCCCTCTTTCTTTCTATCTATCTGTCCATCTATCCCTCTTTCTATCTATCTGTCTATCCCTGTCTATCACTCTATCTATCTATCTATCTATCTATCTATCTATCCCTCTTTCTGTCTATCCCTGCCTATCACTCTATTTATCCATCTATCTATCCCTCTTTCTTTCTATCTATCTGTCCATCTATCCCTCTTTCTATCTGTCTATCCCTGTCTATCACTCTATCTATCTATCTATCTATCTATCTATCTATCCCTCTTTCTATCTATCTATCTATCTATCTATCTATCTATCTATCTATCCCTCTTTCTATCTATCTGTCTATCCCTGTCTATCTATCTATCTATCTATCTATATCTATTTACCCTTCTATCCCTCTATGTATCCATCTACCTATCCCTCTTTCTTTCTATCGCTCTATCTATCTATCCCTCTTTCTATCTATCTGTCTATCCCTGTCTATCACTCTATCTATCTATCTATATCTATTTATCCTTCTATCCCTCTATGTATCCATCTATCTATCCCTCTATCTTTCTTTCTATCGCTCTATCTATCTATCTGTCTATCACTATCTATCTGTCTATCACTATCTATCCCTCTATCTGTCTATCCCTGTCTATCTGTCTATCCCTGTCTATCTATCTATCTATCTATCTATCTATCTATCTATCTATCTATATCTATTTATCCTTTTATCCCTCTATGTATCCATCTATCTATCCCTCTATCTATCTATCTATCCCTATCTATCTATCTATCCCTATCTATCTATCTATCTATCTATCTATCTATCTATCTATCTATCTATCCCTATCTATCTATCTATCTATCTATCTATCTATCTATCCATCTATCTATCCCTTCATCCATCCATCCCTCTATCTATCTCTCTATCTGTCCATCCATCTATCTCTTAATCTATCTATCTGTCTATCTATATCTATCCATCTATCCCTCTATCAATCTATCCCTCTATCTATCTGTCCATCTATCTATCTATCTATCTATCTATCTATCCCTCTCTATCTATCCCTCTCTATCTATCCATCCATCTTTCCCTCTATCTATCTATCTATCTATCTATCTATCTATCTATCCCTCTCTATCTATCCCTCTCTATCTATCCCTCTCTATCTATCCATCCATCTTTCCCTCTATCTATCTATCTCTCTCTCTATCTGTCCATCCATCTATCCCTCTATCTATTTGTCCATCTATCTATCTATAGGCCCCGTCACACCATCCGACACCGCCTGAGCTGTCGGCGGCGTGGGGCGGGAGCGCGCACGCTTTTGGCGCCCCGCGAGCGTCGACGCCTCCCGAGGGATAGATAGATAGAAAGATGGATGGAGGGATGGATAGATAGAGTGATAGATAGATAGAGGGATAGACAGATAGAGAGAGAGATAGAAAGATAGAGGGTAGGGATGGGCGAATCCTAAACTACTCGGAATCGCTAGACTCTGACGAGTGTGAGTCCAGGACTCGCTACTCGTTGCGAGTCTAGCGATTCCAATGTAAATGAATGGGGAACGAGTATTGCAGCGATTCCTCTGCTGCCGGACCCTATAAGGGGTCTGGCAGCAGAGGAAAAAACTGCAAATCCCCATGTTATTCTTTTAAAGCCAGCGGCAAAAAGCGGCAAGTAGCCCGGCCGGCTACTTACCCCTGCCTCCGCCGCCGCCGCAGACTTGCTCCCCGAGTCTCTCTGCTTCTGTTTACTGAGATTCCCGAACGGTGACAGAAGCAGTGAATAAATTAACTTCCGTCACCGCTCGGGAATCTCCGGAGCAGAGCGAGTCGGGCTGACAGCAGGGTTCAGCTCAGGTCATAATGACCTGAGCTGAACCCCGACTGTTTAGTCACTTCTCAGCTCTGCTACATCCCTGTGTGTCTATGCACAGGGATGTAGCAGAGCTGAGATTACGTTTTGGACTACGTCGGACGGAAGAGGATTTTTTTAAATAAAGATGGAGTCCCTAATTGTCTTGTGTTTTATTTCTAATAAAATTATTTTTCTCTGTGTTGTGTTATTTTTTTATATTGATTACTGGAAATTCATGGCGGTCATGTCTAATATTGGCGTGACCGCCATAAATTTGGGCTTAGGGTCAGCTGATAATACAAAGCTGGCCCTAACCCCTTTATTACCCAGTGAGCCACCCGCCACCAGGGCCACTGAAAGAGCGGGGTTCAGCGCCAGAAGATGGCTCTTCAATGAACGCGCGAAGCCCACGTCATTTTTTTTCCTGAAAAATCAATAAAACAATCCTAAAAAAGGGACTGCATCTTTATTAACCCCTCGACCATGGTCCAGGGGTTAATAATGATGCAGTCAGCCCGACTCGCTCTGCTCCGGAGATTCCCGAGCGGTGACGGAAGTTAATTTATTCACTGCTTCTGTCACCGTTCGGGAATCTCAGTAAACAGAAGCAGAGAGACTCGGGGAGCAAGTCTGCGGCGGCGGCGGAGGCAGGGGTAAGTAGCCGGCCGGGCTACTTGCCGCTTTTTGCCGCTGGCTTTAAAAGAATAACATGGGGATTTGCAGTTTTTTCCTCTGCTGCCAGACCCCTTATAGGTTAATAAAGTAGGCCCGGCTACCCTGTATTATCGGTGCCTTGGGGAAAAATAGTCCAATATCAAAAATATAAACCCCGGCACACAATATGTGAATAAGAAAGTTCAAAGACACATCAAACGGTGTTGGAGCGTAACTGTAATTTATTCTCTCGCAGCTGAGCACAACGTAAAAGTATACAGTGTGACGTTTCGGCTAACATAGCCTTCCTCAGACACTGATGATATACTAGATCAGAGTGAATAAATGACAAAGAAAAACATGTCAAAAACATTGTGTACATATTATTGACAATATTACATGGTATACAAGAGAAAACAGTTGCATCCAATTGAAACTAGGATTGTAATAGAGTGAAAAAATCAAAAACATAGTAAAGCCGAACTCATCGTACCAAAATGCGTAAGTGCTTATACATGGGGCTGCAACATGAATGAGGGAATCAAACGCAAGAAATCTGTGTGTAGAAAAAGACAATTATTAATCCATAATTGTACATGCACATCTAGACATATCTTGTCTCTGAAGGACCAAATATGGGAGGTGTAACCCGAATACGACTAACGTATATAGGTATATATATCTATATATATATTTTATTAAATGAGAAAAATAGAAATAAAAATGAGGCAAAAAGCTGGGGGAAAAAAAATAAACTCAAGCACCAGGCTTACCCAGGGGCACCTGGTAGGGTCAGAACCTATGGTCGCGAGTAGTAGTTGTCAGAGGAACCCAATGGTATATTTATGATAACTGTGTAGATCAGCGACGAGCTCTAAGAGTTTCCCCCAGCTTTTTGCCTCATTTTTATTACAATCCTAGTTTCAATTGGATGCAACTGTTTTCTCTTGTATACCATGTAATATTGTCAATAATATGTACACAATGTTTTTGACATGTTTTTCTTTGTCATTTATTCACTCTGATCTAGTATATCATCAGTGTCTGAGGAAGGCTATGTTAGCCGAAACGTCACACTGTATACTTTTACGTTGTGCTCAGCTGCGAGAGAATAAATTACAGTTACGCTCCAACACCGTTTGATGTGTCTTTGAACTTTCTTATTCACATATTGTGTGCCGGGGTTTATATTTTTGATATTAGACCCCTTATAGGGTCCGGCAGCAGAGGAATCGCTGCAATACTCGTTCCCCATTCATTTACATTGGAATCGCTAGACTCGCAACAAGTAGCGAGTCCTGGACTCACACTCGTCAGAGTCTAGCGATTCCGAGTAGTTTAGGATTCGCCCATCCCTACCCTCTATCTTTCTATCTCTCTCTCTATCTGTCTATCCCTCTATCTATCTATCACTCTATCTATCCATCCCTCCATCCATCTTTCTATCTATCTATCCCTCGGGAGGCGTCGACGCTCGCGGGGCTCCAAAAGCGTGCGCGCTCCCGCCCCACGCCGCCGACAGCTCAGGCGGTGTCGGATGGTGTGACGGGCCTATAGATAGATAGATGGACAAATAGATAGAGGGATAGATGGATGGACAGATAGAGAGAGAGATAGATAGATAGAGGGAAAGATGGATGGATAGATAGAGAGGGATAGATAGAGAGGGATAGATAGATAGATAGATAGATAGATAGATAGATAGATAGATAGAGGGAAAGATGGATGGATAGATAGAGAGGGATAGATAGAGAGGGATAGATAGATAGATAGATAGATAGATAGATAGATGGACAGATAGATAGAGGGATAGATTGATAGAGGGATAGATGGATAGATATAGATAGACAGATAGATAGATTAAGAGATAGATGGATGGACAGATAGAGAGATAGATAGAGGGATGGATGGATGAAGGGATAGATAGATGGATAGATAGATAGATAGATAGATAGGGATAGATAGATAGATAGATAGATAGATAGATAGATAGATAGATAGATAGGGATAGATAGATAGATAGATAGATAGATAGATAGGGATAGATAGATAGGGATAGATAGATAGGGATAGATAGATAGGGATAGACAGATAGATAGAGGGATAGATAGATGGATACATAGAGGGATAAAAGGATAAATAGATATAGATAGATAGATAGATAGATAGATAGATAGATAGATAGATAGATAGATAGACAGGGATAGACAGATAGACAGGGATAGACAGATAGAGGGATAGATAGTGATAGACAGATAGATAGTGATAGACAGATAGATAGAGATAGACAGATAGATAGATAGAGCGATAGAAAGAAAGATAGAGGGATAGATAGATGGATACATAGAGGGATAGAAGGATAAATAGATATAGATAGATAGATAGATAGATAGATAGATAGATAGATAGAGTGATAGACAGGGATAGACAGATAGATAGAAAGAGGGATAGATAGATAGAGCGATAGAAAGAAAGAGGGATAGGTAGATGGATACATAGAGGGATAGAAGGGTAAATAGATATAGATAGATAGATAGATAGATAGACAGGGATAGACAGATAGATAGAAAGAGGGATAGATAGATAGATAGATAGATAGATAGATAGATAGATAGATAGATAGATAGATAGAAAGAGGGATAGATAGATAGATAGATAGATAGATAGATAGATAGATAGATAGATAGATAGATAGATAGACAGGGATAGACAGATAGAAAGAGGGATAGATGGACAGATAGATAGAAAGAAAGAAGGATAGATAGATGGATAAATAGAGTGATAGGCAGGGATAGACAGAAAGAGGGATAGATAGATAGATAGATAGATAGATAGATAGATAGATAGATAGACAGGGATAGACAGATAGATAGAAAGAGGGATAGATGGACAGATAGATAGAAAGAAAGAGGGATAGATAGATGGATAAATAGAGTGATAGGCAGGGATAGACAGATAGAAAGAGGGATAGATAGATAGATAGATAGATAGATAGATAGATAGATAGATAGATAGAGTGATAGACAGGGATAGACAGATAGATAGAAAGAGGGATAGATGGACAGATAGATAGAAAGAAAGATAGAGGGATAGATAGATGGATAAATAGAGTGATAGGCAGGGATAGACAGATAGATAGAAAGAGGGATAGATAGACAGACAGACAGACACACAGATAGATAGAATGAAAGATAGAAATGATAGATAGATATAGAGGGATTGTGTGTGTGGAGGGGTAAAGTTAGATTTATTGCATTCTCTAGTTTTACACCAGAGACATACTTTGTGGCTTCTTCTGTGTTTTCTGCCTCTCTCCTCCTCGGCGCCGGTCCTCAGTATCGTAGTCTATTATTGTGAGCGGTGATCTGAGGCGGGAGGAGAGAGGCAGTTAGCTGGCCCCCAGCAGCGCTGCGAATGCGCAGGCGCCGTATTTGCCACCCCGCAGTGAGGATAATGAATAATCCACTGCGGGGGGTCGGCGAACTGCGCAGCTGCAAAGTGAGCAGGAAGTTGTCGGGCAGCGCGCACTGCGCATGCCCGGCAACCTGAATGAAAGCGCAGGCGCCGGCAAAAGCGAGGAGGGGGTGGAGGAATCACAGCATCGCAACCACAGAGGGATGATGGACATGACGGGGGCGGCCCAGAGACTCTGCAAACCCCGCCTCCCGGTCTTCGGTCCTGGTAACTGCCCCATGTTATCAAAGTGCATATTTCAGTGATTATAGTTATGCTAAATGCAATATACACCTTCTCTGAGTGCAGCCTTAGTGCTGCAGAAGGTGGGGAGCTTAGCTTTTCATGTCTGGGGGGGGGTGACAGGTTCGCTTTAAACAACAGAAAGGTGAATCATTTCTTCCTCATCCCCTGACTGTTCTTTGCCCAGAAACTCTTCCTCCTCATTCTCCTCCATTTGTTCCTATGCTGCTGACCTTCACTACCACTTTGACTGTCACCATGAGTCCATTTCTGTCAGTCTACTCCACCCAGCCATACCACCCAGTTGTGTAACGAAAGTCCATATCTTTGAGATATTGATATCATTTTGCATTCCTCCTCGTCTTACTCCTCCTCTTCCTGTGGTACCAGCACCTCATACCGCAGACTTTCCAAAGTGTGCTACAGCATTTAGATGGCCTGAATAGTGATGCTGATGATGACATCATCAGCGCTAACCATCTTAGTAGCCTTTTCAAAAGTGTGAAGAAGGGTGCAGAAGTCTTTGATCTGTGACCCCTCTGAAAGCATCATTTGCACCACATTCAGCTCACTTTGAATCACTCTACGCATCATTACATGCTGTGCCAGGGCTTGTTAATGCTGCCAAAGTCACTGCAACATGTACAGAGTGAAATAACACCATGTTGGCACATCGCATAACAACTGGATAACCAGCTGTCTGAAAAACCTCTGTAGCAATGCTAGTCGATGAGCCACGGGATAAGAACCAAGGAAGTGAGCACACAGTGACCATTTCTTGTGCAGCAGCTTATCCAAGCCGGAACAGTGGCGTAAGAATTGCCGCACAACCATGTTGAAGATGTGAGCGATGCAAGGCACGTGTGTAAGTTTGTCCAGGCCAAGGGCCACCACCAGGTTTGCACTGTTGTCCAACACAGCCTTCCCTGGCTCCAAGTTTACTGGAGACAACCAGTGCTGAAACTCAGCCTACATAGCTGTCTACAACTTTTAAGCTGTGACTCACATCTCCAAGGCATTTTAATTTCAACACTGCCTGATTTCGGTGAGCCCCGGAAGTACAGTATGGAGATGTGGGGGATTTTGTATTTACTGTTGGGACATTAAGGGAGAGGTCGAGGGGACAGCTGGAGGCTCTAGAAGAGGTTGATGAAGCAGTACCAGTGGATGAAGAGGTACATGCAGAAATTTGTCCCAAAAGTCTTGGGGATTTCAAGACTTAGTGAGTAGCCCTTTCCCCGCCTGGCCCGCAGTTACCAGAGTCACCCAGTGAGTGAGATGTAATGATCCTGGCCATGTTTGCTCATCCAGGTGTCAGTGGTGATATGCACCCTGCCACACACAGGGTTTCTAAAGGAATGAGTGATGTCTGTGACATGCTGGTGTAGCGCAGGCACAGCTTTCTTATAGAAGTAAAGGTGACTGAGCAACTGATACTAGAGGGATGAATTTAGATACCATCTGTATCCACCAGGCAAAAAGGCAGCTTTTAGATATCGTCTGTATCCACCAGGCAAAAAGGAAGCATTTCCGTGGCCAACAAATTGGAGATGGTGAAGTTCAAGCTCTTTGCTTTGGGCTGTGTGGGAGGAAAGTATATTTTACATGGTCACAAGTGTTGGACAGAGGACTGGCTGCTGTGCTGAGAGAAGATGAAGTAAGGTGTAAACAACAAACGTCTGCACTGTGAGGGAGGTGCAGGCATAGATGTTATGGTGGATTGACAAACAAGTAATGTGCTCAGTGTCTGAGATCGGTCAAAAACAGCAGGATGTCCACTTCCATAACAGCTAACAGGCTCTCAGTCACCCAAAATGGTGGTTTTGTGGCCAGACACCTGTCGGACAACACTTGCCATTGTGATGGAGGAGAAAAAAGCAGCAGATGCGGTTGATATGGTAGATGGTGTTGGTGAGGCCTGGTAGGCAAAGCTATAGTGCAGTAACTTATAGTGCAGTGCCAGAATAACACATGGTGCTGAGCCATGCATGTAGTAGTCAAATTGTTGTTGTTGTTTTTGCATCTACTGAAGTTTTCTTTACAAACTTTGCAAATAACGTGAGTTAGTTCATCCTTTGCATTGTCAAAAAAGGCTCAGGCTAGGTAACCCTTACCTCCCCTGACAACTGCAGACCCACGACTGCTGCTATTTGAGCCAGACTTGTGGATGAGGATGCAGAGCTTGTGGTGCATGCAGCCCCCAGTCTCGGTGCAGTAAGATGCCATCTATAATCCTCCCACCTTCTCCTCTACTAAACTATTCAGCTTTGTGACTCTGGAGTGATTCCAAGTGGGATCTCGACCCTCAACAGCATCTTCTCTGTTGTCCCACTCTTTGCCCTGAAAGTCACCCTCCTCATCTTCCTGCTCTGAACTCAAGCCTTTTTAGGATAACATGAAGAATTTGACAATCACCACTATGAGGCAAAAAAGCCTTTTTAGACCGGCAATTACTGCTTTGAGGCAAAATATTGCCTTTTTAGGCGAAATTGAAGGATTTGGCAATTGTTGCTTTGTGGAAAAAAATTCCGTTTTAGGAGCTAGTGAAGGACTTGGCAATCAATGGTTTGAGGCCAAACATAGCCTTTTAAGGGACAAGTTAAGGATTTGGCAGTCATTACTTTTGGCAAAAAAAATGCCTTTTGAGGGGAAAGTGATGAATTTTGTCAATTGCTGCTTTAAGGCCAAACACAGCCTTTTTAGGAGAAACTGAAGAATTTGACAATCACTCGTTTGAGTATCAAAAAATGCCACTTTAGGGAAAGTGAAGGATTTAGTTATCACTTCTTTAAGGTCAAACACAGCCTTTTTAGGAGAAAGTGAAGGATTTTAACAATCAGTGGTTAGAGGCAAAAAATGACTTTTTAGGGTAAACTGAAGGATTTGAGGCCAAATACAGAGAAAATGAAGGATTTCGCAATCAGTGCTTTAAGGTCAAACAAAGCCTTTTAAGGAGAAAGTGAAACATTTAGCAATCACTGGGTAGAGCCAAAAAATAGCTTTTTTTGGTAAACTGAAGGATTTGGCAATCACTGGCTTGAGGCCAAATACAGCCTTTTTTGGAAAAAATGAAGGATTTAGCAATCTCTGCTTTGAGTAAAAAATATAGCTTTTTAGAAAAAACTGAAGCATTTGGCAATCACTGCTTTGAAGCTAAACACAGCGTTTTTAGGGGAAACACAAAGTTTGACAATCACTTGTATGCAAAAAACACGCCTTTGTCAACTCACACAGATTTGGTAATTACCCTTGTTCTCAGCAAAAAATACCTATGTCTGAATGGACCCTCTCTCACTCCTTTTCTATCTAAAAAGCAATTGGGTAACAATTTATTTTTTTGGAGCATGGATGAGGCAGCAGGAGCAGCAGCAGCACTGTCCCTAAACAGTAACACTGAAAATGGTGGTGATGGCAAATGGTGCTTCTTTTACCCTGAGGGATATGTGACTTAGGCAGCCAATGACACAAACCCTTGTGTCTTTAACTTTTGGACGTTTTATTCACCCTGATTTGCTTTGAACCCAAATCATCCACACAAAAAATGCTGGAAAAATAATATATGCAGTTCGACGCTACTCTGATCTCTCCCCACCCCCTCCCCTCATCAAACACGTTCTGCCAGCTATCCTACACTATCATAAGGTAGAAAAAAAAGCATCTTTTAAATGCTGTAATGCTTTTTTTATCTGATCGGTTCACAAACAAAGTCGCGTTTGTCGATTATTTTGTAAATTGCTTATGTTTCCGATCCCGAACCGAATCCGCAATATTCGAGCCAAATTTGAAATTGGCTAACATGTTTGTGGAAAGTTCTATCATCTCTAAACCTGACATCTCATTTTTTATGTCTTTTTGTAAAAGATAGTTCCCAGAACTGGAAACAGTATTCCAGATGAGGTCTGACTAAAGTGGAGTAGAGGGCAATAATTACTTCCAGTGATCTAGACTTCTGTTAATACATCCCAGAATTATGTTTGCCTTTTTTGCTGCTGTATCACACTGTTGACTCATGTTAAATCTGTGATCTATTTGTGTACCCAAGTCTTTTTCACATGTGCTGTGTTACTTTGCTCTATTCCTCCCATTCCCTATATGCTTCTTTCATTTTTCTTGCGCAGATGTAGGACTTTGCATTTTTCTCTGTTAAAAATCATCCTGTTAGATGCTGCTTACTATTCCAGTTTGCTTAGATCTTTTTGAATCGTCTCCTTCTCTTTTTTAAGGTCCCGTCACACCTGTCAATCTGGCCTGCGATGTCGGACGCGATGCGCGGATGCGCACTCGCTTCCGACATAGCAGGTCAGCTGTCACACGGCAGGATGTTGCAGGTGACGCGGCGGTGATGTGGGCGGAGCTATCGCTCACTGGGCTGGGATCAACCCAGCGAGCGATCCGCAGCAACACTGCGGTATAGGCTGAATCGCCGCTAACATCGCTATTGCGGTGTCAGACGGCGCGATCCAGCCTAATTGCTGGTTGCTGATTAACAGGTTTATGTTCATGCTCGTAAACCTGTCAACCTGTGACCAGCGATAAATCGCAGTTGCGTCGCACTGTTACACAGCACGACGCACTTGCGATATCGCTACCGATGTCACTTTTCGGCGATGTCGCTAGCATAATTGACGCGTGTGACACCGGCTTTAGCTTTAACTATCCCCTCTAGCTTTGTGTCATCAGCAAATTTAACCAGTTTACCCTTAGTTCCTTTATCTAAATCATTGATAAAGATGTTAAACAATGAACGACCCAGGACAGAGCCCTGTGGTACCCCACTTGAGGCATTCTTTCAACTGGATGTGCTGCCATTTATATCCACTCTTTGTGTCTAATCAATAAGCCAGTTAAGAATTCACCTAACTGTACCTTGTCCATTTCATACTTAGTCATTTTTCAATAAAGATGATATGAGATACTTTGTCAAATGCTTTGCTGAAAAACCAATGCAAAAACCGTATAAGTGTCACACAAAAGGCGCTCTGCTGTAAAAATTATAAATAGCAAGTGCCGTGACAAAAAACAGGGCCTTTTGGTTTATACGTTTTTGCAAAAAACGTACAGTAAGCTGCCTCACCAACTTCACGGTGGGCCCTGGTAGAGACAGTCCTAACTCTGTCCCTAGACGCTACGTTAAAAACCTGCCTGTGTGTACATACCTCTGGGCAGGGCGTGGGAGAGCACAGGAAAATCTCACCTTGTAAGGCTGTGTGGCTGGCAGCTCTGTGTGCAGACTTCATAGGGGAGGGGCAGGTGCCTCCAATTTCTGCTGTACCAGCAGGGGTGAACATGAAGCCAAAGAATATGAGTCTGCACACATTGGAAGCAGAAATTGGAGGCACCTGCCCCTCCCCTATGAAGTCTGCACACAGAGCTGCCAGCCACACAGCCTTGCAAGGTGAGATTTTCCTGTGCTCTCCCACGCCCTGCACAGAGGTATGTACACACAGGCAGGTTTTTAACGTAGCATCTAGGGACAGAGTTAGGACTGTCTCTACCAGGGCCCACCGTGAAGTTGGTGAGGCAGCTCACTGTACGTTTTTTGCAAAAATGTATAAACCAAAAGGCCCTGTTTTTTGTCACGGCACTTGCTATTTATAATTTTTACAGCAGAGCGCCTTTTGTGTGACACTTATATGGTTTTTGCATTGGTTTTTCATGTTTTTGGTGGGGATTGGTCGCATTTCACACTGCTGCTTCCAATGTGTGCAGACTCATATTCTTTGGCTAAATGCTTTGCTGAAGTCAAAATGTACTGCATTTACCTGATCCACACAGTCAGTGATTCTGTCATAGAAGGACATTAAGTTAGTCCGACATGACTTATTAATTACAAACCCATTCTTCTCTAGTTACTCACTTCATTCTTATCCTAGTACTTGAATACATGTTGTTTAGTAATTTGTTCAAAGATCTTTCCTGGTATAGAAGTTAGGCACAAAGGCATCAAAAGGTCCAAAAAGCTTAAAGTTCCCTGCATCCACCTTCTTCCCCTTTTTGATTATAGGGACAATATTGGCTCTTCTCCTGTCCTCTGGGACTTCTCCTGTTCTCCAACAATTTTCAAAGATTATTGAGAGTGGTTGAAAAATGTCTTCTACTATCTCCTTCAGAACCCTGAAGTGCAATTCATCTGGCCTAGAGAAAAGCATACAAACTCTTTTCAGATGTTGTCCTTGGCGGGATGCCTGTAGTACAAAGAAATATTTCTAACCACTATGCTACCCCTATTGGCCTTCATTTTGCAGGAACTGCTGACACACTTCAGCCACATAAGAACTTACATTGTCATATATCAGAAGGAACATAGGGCCCTCTGCACCTACATATGGTCTCATATTGGGTCTGAAGCACTCAGGCTTAGAGATGAGTGAACCTTTTGACGTTTGAATCTAGTTTATCGAAAGGGCATAAGATCATTGAATAGATTGTCGAACAGTTTGCTGAACTTCCAAACCCCATTAAAACAAATTGGAGTCAAAATCAAGGGCCTAGAAAACACATTCAAAGGGGCCCAAAAGCTGCCAAACACAGCTCAAACCATTTTACAGTGGAGCCCCGCTATTTTGGCACAGATATTCTCTTTCTACATTATTACTTATCAAGCTTCAGCGCTACTGTCATCATGCTTCCAGGCCCATTCATGAACCTCAGACATATTCAGTGCTTCCTGATTCCCTGATTGGTTAAAAATATCGTTATCCCCGACCACCCTTTCTGCAGGTGTCTGTGATTGGTTGTCAGTACGGCAATCAAACAGGCATCAGATTACTATAATAATAATAAATAATTGAAAAAATTGTAGTGGGGTCTCCCCAGTTTTGAAAACAGCTAAGTTATTTCAACCAGCTGTGGTCTGCAGGCAGTGGCTGTCTGCTGTACCCAAGCTGGTGAAGAAAAATAGGATTACCCCACAGCTTTTTTATTGATTTATTTTACTAATCAGTTTTTTAAAACTAAATACCAGGCTAAAACACCCTTTAGTGCAACATGAAAGACACTAAAGGGTGCAAATTTACAATATAAACGGTGTGGGACATTATATAGCTGTTTGGCATCTATCTGTCTGTAAATCATATTTGTCCATCTATGTATTAATCTATTTCTACTTTAAATCCATCCACCCACTCACTTGTACTGCTGAAAAGTTGAATATTTTTTTCAATTTTAAAAGATTTTAAAATCTTGAAAAAAAATTAGCAAGCCGCAGCCACCCTAGCAGTGGGGCATCCATTAGATGCACCCCTATTGGTGCTTTGTCCTGATTTTCTCGCTGCCTAGGTGTTTGGCAAACAGGGTAATGGTATTTGGAGTTGACACCATCTGGAAATGTAAGCTGGAAGCATGGCCAGAGCTTAGTAATGTTGAGGCATCAATCATATAGCCAATATTACTAATCAAGTAAGTAAGGACAAAAATAACCACACCAGTAAATATTTTATTTGAAAATGAACCCTAATACATTTCTTTCACTTTTTTTTTTCATTAAATCCATTTGTTGAAAGTCTCCCATTCCACCCAACTCCTCCCAAAAGGGATCTAAAAAATAAGTAGAACCTCCCCATCAAAATAATGAAACCCAAATAAATGCTGAACTACTCCTAGCATATGGGGAGAAAGATCAGTGACTGCATCCCCAATATGGTGGTACAGCAGAAACTGCATGGCTCTCATCACTGTGAAAAGCTGTGACTTCCTTGAGGTTGTATTAGGTTACACAGCAGGTATCACGCAGCAGGGAATCTCGCTGTGTGATGTGACCTGTGATAACCTTAGTAGCATCAGTGCTTGTATCACTGGCTGTCTCATGAGAGGCACTATATCGCCCGAGACATAGCAGCGATATCTTGCTGGTATCATGAGACAGGATGTGTGAGTAGCAGTAATGACAGGGAGCGCAGAGCAGTTCAAACTTGTGGGGGATAGCTCCTGTGTGACCCCTCGAGTCTGAACTGCAGTAATGTTTATGATAACTCCCATTGAAAACAGCAGAAAAAGACATGACATATAAGAAAGTATGGGAGCACACCTGTAATACTACAAAATATATACAAAATTTTATTGGAACAGTGTACAGACAAAGGGAAGTTAAAACCATTTAAAATTGGTAATGAAACCAGACAAGGGCACCATTATATATGACAAATGTCAAATCAAACAAATTAATTGCAGCAATTTATACATCAGCATAGACAGTCAAAAATAAATGAATAAATCAGGACCCAGCGGGCTCAGAATTTAATGTATAGGAAGCATAGGAGGTCACTCCATAGGTCAGGGGATCAAACAATCTGGAAGTGAGAGTGTATCACTCCAGTTAGCAGTATAGTCTCTCTGAGCTTTACAATGAAATACCACTATCTATGAGGATTCACAGACCTCTTACATGAATCTAACACTATATAGTCAGAGAAACAACTCAAGGTTAAAGCACCCTGTTGAACAGGGTGATATGTGATATGTAAAAATACATTACAACATTTTATAAAAGATACATTTTTCACAAAAATCTGATTTAAAGAATAAATAATTTCCTAATGGTACTTTTCCTTTAAAAAAAATCATTAAATAAAACAATTTTATGATATACTTTTTTCTTATGATTTTTAAAGCTTCTTTTGAAAACATTATATTTGGAAATTAAGGATAAGGATAACAACTGGTTATTCATGATAATTCTTATATTCCATGAAAATGTATACTTTTGCATTTAAATGATAGATAATAAAGAATTTTTGGGGGCATTGTATGCTTTTTATTTGACAGCGCTGTAATGTTATTGAATTCCGGTAGAATACATAGTTTATCATTTCTTTCCTTCTTTATTTTCTTCTTTCTTTTACTATTTTTTTGTGAAAAAAGCCCTGTGATCAAAAAATCTGTATATTATATGTCACTACTTCCCTGTGGGAGATCAGCAGGAGCAGCTCCGGCTGGAGATCATCACTAAACAGAAACCGTAAGGACCTTGGTAACCTAGGAGATCGGTGTAAGGATAGCAGGACCTGCCATGACGCATTTCCGGTCCGGTGGTCATGTGACACGGAAGTAGCGTGACGGGAAAACCGAGGAGCCGGCAACAGAATTCCCGGAGGGCACCCCTACACTAACAAGCCTTACCCAGGGTGAGTGGTTGAAAGGCCCCCATTTAATACAACTCCCAGAAGCTCTTTCACAGTTGCACTCTCCTTATTTTAATTTTGTATGTGACCAAAAAATATCACTTAATCTTTTACTCTGTCCTTTTGTTTTAGCAATATATAAGGGCAAGAATATATTTTTATTGAGTATTTATGCAACTTGAAATTTAGCGATTGTTAAATTCAAAAAGATTGTACTTAATGAATTGGTATAAGAAACAAGTATGCACATTTATATCATTCCAAAAATATATGAAAACATGTCTGATGTTCTAACTTTTCACTGCACTCAAAACCATAATGCAGATTACATCTTCACATCAATCTTCTTATCACCAGAGATCTCTTTTTTTACATTTGTTGATAACACAGATTCTTTACTTGAATTTTCAAGCATTCTCTCCCTTTGATTAGTTTGAACCTGACTATAACCTTTACATGTGTTTGTTAATCATATATCCAAAAATAAACTGATTGAATATTCAAGGAATGATCAAGCAGTGTCACCCACTGGCAACAGAGAACAAATCTGCTATCTATGATCAAAGAGAAATTTCTTTATTCTGCAATCTTTATTTCTTCTCCTCGACAATATATAATGCAAATGTCATGTAATTGCCATTCTAGGTAATTTGTATATATTAGGTTCCTTAGCTAATTCCCTTCCAAATTCTGAATCACAAATATAAACTACACTGTCTAGGTGTATCATGTATTCCTTTAAATAATGGCTTTGATGTATTAAATATCCTTACTAACAAAAACATATGCTGAGATTAGATTTATCTCATCTGTAATTCATAAAATTACTTCTTGCTTTTAGATCTACAAGTATTAAGAAATTTGATTTGTTATCCAGAAATAAAAGATAAAATGATACGCATTTAAGTATTTTTAAATTGCTCCATTGCAAGCTCGGTGCACTGCTGTGATTTCCTGTAGTGAACAGCTAAGTCTTGCCACGACATTTCCTTCCAGAATTGAAGCTACTGTGATTATAAATCACATTGTGTTACTTTGGCTTGAATATATCAAATTTAAAATGTCCAACATTTACTTAGAAGCATATTGTAACTGCTTGTTAAGGTCTTATAGTGCTTGTGAGCTCTTTGTCTTTAAATATGAGTTTATATGTATTGGTATATATTTTCCTAAAAAAAGTCCTTTATTATTTGACATAGAAATTAATGTGAGTGCATGAGTTATATGAACGTAATTCCCAAGTGGTCTGCTCCATATCACAGAGACAACACGAAAGTTTTATGATTGTATCTCACAGCATATATTATTCATGTATGTACGTAGCTTTACTATTGCATCTCAATGAATTGGAATATCATCACAAATTAAATTTTTTTCAGTCATTCAATACAAAAAGTGAAATACATATATTATGTACAGTAGAGTCATTACAGAGTGATTTAAAACATTTTTTCTGTTAATGTTGATGATTATGGCTTACAGCCAATGAAAACCCAAAGGTCATTATTTCAGAAAATTAAAGGAGGGAGGATGAAGGGTTAAAAATTGCGCTGCCGTATTCAATGAGACATCAAAGGGTGAATATAATATTGATTTATTAGTCAATGTATTTCAGGGCTCCCAGAAATGCCCTGAAACATGGCAATATTATATTGATTTTTGATGATATTCATTGAGATGCACTAGTAACTTCTTCCCAACCAGGTGATTTTCTATATTTGTGCTTTCATTTTTTCCTCCCATCTACCAAAAGTCATAACTTTTCTCTTAACATTCCATTGACTAAGTAGAATGAGGGACTATTTTTTACAAGATGAGTTGTATTTTTGGATAACATCAATCGTGTACTAGAAAGCAAGAAATATTGCCATTAGAGATGAGCTGATCAAATGAAATCTGAATTTCCAGCTTTGCCAAATTTTTCCAACACTAAAAATCTAATTGCCTAGAAAATACATGCAAACATTCTAAGGTCTTCTATGTATGCATTAAACCCGTTATGAGCTCTAAAAAGTAAACACAGCCATAAAGAAAGGAATCTGTCAGCAGGTTTTTGCTACCTCATCTGACAGGAGCATACTGTAGGGAAAAAAGGCCCTGAATCTGATGATGTATCACTTACATTGTGTTTAGCATCAAGGGACCTACGATACTGGCAGAGAACAGAGCGATCCCTGCCGCAGTGCTTTGGATCGTATTGTCATTGATTGACAGCACGATCCAAAGGGTTAACAGCACAGATCCGATCGCTGATCCAATTGGTCCTTTTTAGCTACACATATCAGCTGATCAGATCAGCTGAGATTTGTGGGGGATAATGCAAGGTCAGCGCTTGAGCTAGCATCAGAGGGAGGGACATGGCCAAGGGCTTATATATAAGTGATTGTGAATAATCTCGCTTCTTGGATTTGACATTTTTTTTATTTACTTATCAAAAAATTATTAAATTATTACAAAAGCTTTTTATTAAGCCATTTAAAAATGACCTTTCATAGGGAGAAAGAACAATGTCACAGTTTTTAAAATGAAGAAGCAATGCCTTTCATAAAATTAGACATATTTTGGAGCTGTTTCCTGTTTGTTTACCTGTAAAATAAGGTTACGTGAATGTGTGGCACCCCAAGGGTTAATGTGCCACAGAAACATCAACACAGGATTACACCCCCACACAACACTACACTAGAAAGTGGGAGGAGCTTAGGTGGCACCTGCACTAGTGGGAGGAGCTAAAATTGTTTAACACAGAGCAGGAGTGACAGTTAGTCAGTTAGTTGAGAGCAGGAGCAGAGTCAAGTAGAAGTCGAGGTCCTGAGAGGTCTGAGGAAAGGAGACAGAGGAACATACCCGGGAAAAAGAGTTACCCCAAACTTAACCCCGGAGAGGCGCTTAAGACGGATACCGGATCCGAGGCTGTGCCTGAGACAGACAGGACAGTAAATACCGGGATAGTGAAGGTCCACCATCTTCAATGTACCATAGCAAATCAACACGGAGGGGTCAGTGACACAAAGGACTCAAGTTGCCCAGCAGATTGGACAGGGCCAGCAGTTCAACTACAAGCGGCAGCTTGGCCACACACAGCGCACAAGTAGGACGCCAAGGACCCGGTCAGGGTGGGAGCAACCTGGTACAGACTCCGTGGACAATACTGTGTTATACCGTCTGCAAGTAAAGATTTGGAAAACTACAGAAACCGTGAGTGTGTGTGATCCTTATGCTGAAGCCCCATTCTCCCTCATAAACTGCCATTGCCTCCACTCTCATCATCTCTACTGCTACCCCTACTCTCCTGCAGCATCAATAACCACCATCACAGATTTTCACTACTACTATCATCCCTGCCCCGGGGAACCCAGTTCTACCCACTGGAACTATTTCATCCAAGCTGCTATCCCATCATCCCCGAAGGTTCTGCAGCAGCGATGGCCCCATCACTGGCCACATATTGTGGGTGGCGTCACAAGTGACAAATCCCCTGTAAATAACCCCCATTTTATTGTGCGGGCCCGGGACATGGTCCGGACCAGGACCGCCGTGACATCCCCCAGCAGTACCCCGGTCCGGTACCAAGTACCCCGTCCCAGTGGGCTCCACAAATGCAACGGTAAAGGTGACTCAGTAATGACTCAACAGAGGTTTGTTTTCTTCCAACAGGCAAGTAATGCTTGGAGTATACATTAAGAGTGGCACATACTGTATGATAGGTATTAAACAGTTCAGAATGCAAAAGAAAATGCAGCACCAAAGACATCCAGAATACGAATGCAATATTATGTATGCTTTCTCACTTACATTGCTAGATAATAAGTACTATTGTTGTCTTAACATTAATAACCTTGTCGGGGAAGCATCAGTATAACTATACTCGTCACTGTTGTTGGCTAACAGAATAACAATAAATTCTACACAGACCCTAACAAGGGATATGACACTATGCTCTAGGACACAAGTCTAATTCAGGAGTGATTTCTCTCTTTCAACTCGGCCATAAATGAAGTATGGATTCAGTACAGGAAAGTAATGTCCCACAGGAACGACCTTCTGTTCCAGCTAGATCTACCCCTGGAACCGGTCTAAACCTGGTCATACTCCTCTACTATTGCTGGTTGGGGTTTCTATTGGCACTGGACAGGGTCTTCTACTGGCACTTGTCAGGGACTTAAACTGGTACCAGTCAGGGTCTTCCTCTCAACTCAGGTCACCAATCTACTTATTAGCTTCGGTTACAAATCTTCCTCCCAGCATAGTTATAGCTCAGGCTTTCTCTAGGATCTGACCATTCTCATACCCTTCTATGGCAGTGGTGACTGTAAGACAGCTTCACTGCCACGCAACCTTTTTATAACTTGTTCTGGCACTAACTCCACCCATTCACCCTTTCATATTTTGCAACTGTGACAGTGACATAACTGTACATGTGTAAGAGTGTGTAAAAATTTACTTCCTGAATAAAAAGGTGGGGGCTGTCAGCTGAGGAGGTTGTCACGGAGACAGGGAGGACTTTATGAGAGTTTGGGCTGAGGTAAACTGGTCTCCTGAGGTGCTGTGAGGAGAGTGGCTGTGGAGAAGTCTGAGCCAGATAAAGCTGAGACCGGACACTGATCCACTGGACAGCAGAGCCCCTGGAGGGGACCAAAGACTTATTCCCTGCTAAGAAGCGAGTATACTACTGCCAGGAGAGGAGTGCTTTAGAGGAGACGGGTCGGCCATACTGTGAGAGAAAAAGACTGAATCTCTGCTGTGAGACTGCAGGCCTCGGTTTGGTGTCTCTAGGTGAACACACTTGGCCTCCCAAAAAGCTACAGAGACTAAGACCCCCCTTCAGACAAGAGAACACAATATCCCTATTTACTACAGTTGTGTTTTATTTATTTTTCATTTTTGGCGCTGAAGACCATTGGAAGTGACTGCGTTAACAGTACTTCCCCAGGCCTGTACAGACTGTAACTGGACTAAACTTTACTATTAGATAAGGTACCCGGGTATCCAACAGATCAGATATATAAATATATATGTACATATATGTACACTGGGTTTATATGTATTGTATGTATAGAGTTGATAAGATTGTAAATCGGTGTGTTATTTCAGTGATCCTCACTAAACTGCATCCATCTGATTTACACCTGTCCTGCTGCTGTGTGTAGTAAATCGCTTATTTTTCTGTATAGATTTTAGGTAAATTTATTTTTGGCATTGTCTCCTCACACTGAGGAGGAACATTAAGGTAACACACCGACCCCTAGCTTGATGCTGGGTGTATGTAAATAATTTATCTATTTCTGGGGAAATAACATATCTGTGCATCTTACTCTAAACTTTCCATCTGTTTCCCCAAGTAAAAGCAAGTATTTTATGTTGCTTCTGCCTCCGTCTCTGTTTCTGTGACTCACTGGATCTAGTACGGACCTCTGGTCATTACATTTTGGCGTAGTCGGCAGGATCCAGCTTTTGTCATGGATGGAGACGAGGGAAGAAGTGGCCCATCCACACTAGCGGCTCTTCCGCTGATTGCGGGTCCCCCGGCAGCTGCGACGACTTTGCAAGGGTACGTGCCGGTAGGAGCCTTACTCCAACACATACCCAAATACGACGGGCGTAGCATGACGTGGCAAGACTGGGTTGAGAGGGTACAATGTATTTTGCGAATGTGTAATTTAACCCCCGAGTTACGGGCAGGGCTGGCATTGAATGCATTAGAGGGAGACGCCAGGAGGACAGTGATGGTGCGACCAGAATCAGAGAGGGATACACTAGAGAAGGTTCTTGAGTTGCTGAAAGTGAGTTATGGAAGCCGTGTTAGAGTGACGCAGTTTCGGGCCCTCTTCTTAAATCGCCCTCAAGGGAAGCAGGAGTCCCTAATGCAGTACTCCATTGCCCTGCAGGAGACATTAAATGAGATGCACCGCCTAGACCCTAAGGCCATGGGAACGTTCCAGGAGGTGGACCGGCTTCTCCGGGATCAGTTTAATACCGGGCTGGCCAATAGGTTTCTTCGTGATAAGTTGCAGGAGAAGGCTTGGATCACTCCTGATCTGACCTTCTGGCAAATATATCTGGCTGCCCTTGAAAGGGAAGAGGAGTCTGTACCTGTGGTAGAGAAAACTGTAAACAGCATTCAAATGGTGAGAAGCCGAGAGACTGGGACTGATCCTGTGGTTTTGACAGAAGTGATTCAAGCCCTAAGATCAGAGCTAAGGGAGCTGCAGGTAGAAGTGGCCAAAGTACGGAAGGAGTTGTCCCCTCTCCCGGCAGAGAGACCACCTGCCAAACCTGTCAACTCCAGTATAGTCCGTATGCAAGAGAGGCATGGAGTATCTACACTGGGTGCCTGCAGCCAAGCTGGACGTGTGCCCCGCAGGCATCGCCAGAGGAGCCATACCGCCTGCTTCCGTCAGACCAATATCATTCCAGAGAATCCACTGCCAGTGGCAAAGCCGTTGGCCGCTGCTGTAGAAAGGCGACCGGCCACTGCTGTAGAAAGGCGACCAGCCACTGCCTATTCCCCACTGGGCCCTCGACGAGAGGAACATGACTTGTACGCAATTAGCCCAGTGATGGAAGCAGAGTTTGAGGGGCAGAAGATGAGGTGTTTAGTCGATACAGGATCAGAGTGTACCATCATGCCTCTGGAGGTGTATGAGAGACACTTCAGTCAATTGATGGTCCCTGAGGATGGCCGAGTATTACGTCTTACCGCTGCCAATAATGGCCAGCTGATGGTGAAGGGGATCGTGTGGATGCAGCTGAAACTGTTCGGCCAGAAGCTAGGTCAGAAGGGAGTCGTGTTGGTTGACCATCCCCCCAGAAGAGGGATGGAGGTAACACTCGGGACGAACGTACTGAGAGACTTGAATCATCAGATGTATGTTAGTGAAGGACCCCGATACTGGAGCCGTGCTACCCGTCACCGACCCACGCAGAGAATGTTACACCGTCTGGTGCTGAGCTGTGATCTTTTGAAGAGTTCGGTCCCGGAGGGCCGGGTGGGTCTTGTCAGAGTGCCGTCGTGGTCCACGGTCTCACTGGCACCACGGCAGGAACAACTCCTGATGCTGCCGGTGGGAGCAGGCCAGAGATTAAATGGTCTGCAAGTGCTACTTGAACCCGCTCCGGAGAGTTCATCATTTGCTAAGACACACGTGGCCCGTGCCTTGGTGGTTATGAAGAATGGACGGGTACCAGTCAGATGCATTAACGTGCTGGATGAGGCTGTCACGATTCCCGCTGGAACCATTCTTGCTAAGCTATCCATACCGGCAGAAAAGATGCCTGAGGGAATAGGATTTGAACTGCGCCCCGACCAACAGTCGGCATGGACTTATGCGGTTGAGTTGCTCAAGACAGAGCACCCTACTGAAGACTGGAATGGGCGCGTGATCATGAACCAGATGGATGTGGATCGAGAGAAGCTAACCTCTGCTCAGTTGGAGCAGCTGGAAAAAGTCCTGTGGGAGTACCAGGAGACCTTTTCTCGGCATGGAGAAGACTTTGGCTGTTCCCAGACAATTGAGCACGAGATTCCTACAGGGGACACCCCTCCCATCAGGGAACGATACCGCCAAATTCCTCCCAAACTTTATCAAGAGGTAAAAGGCATGGTAGCCAGTATGCTTGATAATCAAGTGATACGAGAGAGCCAAAGTCCCTGGGCTGCCCCCGTGGTCCTGGTGCGAAAGAAGGATGGGACCCTCCGATTTTGTGTGGATTATCGGAAATTAAATGCGCACACGGTGCGAGACGCATACCCGTTGCCTCGGATTGAGGAGTCCCTGTCTGCATTAGGACGGGCCAAATACTTCTCAACGTTGGACTTGGCGAGCGGATATTGGCAGGTACCAATGGCTGAGAAAGATCGGGCAAAGACAGCATTTATTCTGCCAATGGGGCTCTACGAATTCAATCGGATGCCGTTCGGACTCAGTAATGCCCCGGGGACCTTTCAACGCCTTATGGAACACTGCTTAGGCGACATGAATTTCGAATCGGTACTGATATATCTAGATGACATCGTGGTGTTCGGGACATCATTTGAAGATCATCTTGAGAAGTTACGCCAAGTGCTCCAACGGCTCAGCCACCATGGATTGAAAATAAAACCGAAGAAATGTCAACTGTTCAAGAGTCGCATAGAGTATCTAGACCATGTGGTGACTCCCGACGGGGTGTTACCCTCAGCCAGTAAGATCTTAGCGGTACAGGAGTGGCCACCTCCCCAGACCCTGCGGGAGGTTCGGGCTTTCTTGGGATTGGCGGGGTACTATCGACGATTTGTGCCCAGGTTTTCACAAGTAGTGGGTCCTCTGAATGAACTTTTAAGAGGGACAGCGCTGGGTCCTCGCAACCGCCCTATTCAATGGGGGCCTCAGCAGCAAAAGGCATTTGACGAGGTGAAAACTGCCCTAACGAGTGCCCCGTTGTTGGCATATGCCCGGTTTGATACCCCTTTCCTGTTGTACACTGACGGTAGTCTTCACGGGTTGGGGGCGGTACTGGCCCAAATTCAGGATGGCCGGGAGCGGGTCATCGCCTATGGCAGCAGGTCTTTAAGGGACACTGAGCGCAATCCGGCTAACTATAGTTCGTTTCGCCTGGAGCTACTAGCATTGGTATGGGCTATGACAGAGCGTTTTGCCGAATACCTCACTGGTGCTGAAGTGTTGGTAATGACAGATAACAATCCCCTGTCCCACTTAGATAATGCAAAACTGGGGGCACTAGAACAGCGATGGGTTGCCCGCCTTGCTAAGTTCAACTATCGTATTAAATTTCGGTCTGGACGAGAGAATGGAAATGCCAATGCGCTGTCACGGGTGCCTTTGGGACCCTCAGGAGGGAGTGTTGACGATGAACTCGAGGACATCGAGACTCCCGATTTTGGTCAATTACCTATCTTCCAGAGTGTGGTACATTCAAGTGGGGTGGCATCAGGGATGCCTTATGTCCTTGGTAAAACTCCTGCTGACTGGTTAGAGGACCAAAATGGCTGTCCAGACATTAAACTGGTACGCTCTTGGGTACAGAATAGAGTATGGCCACGACCAGAAGAGAAGGCCCAATTGTCCACAGAAGGCGAGAAGCTGTTGCGTCAGTGGGACAAGTTGTGCGTTGAACATGACCTATTATATCGCAAGGTTTATTTGCAATCTGAGTTGCAGCACCGGCACCAGCTGGTGATCCCCATGTCGCTGGGGCCGGTGGTTGCCCGTGAAGCGCATGAGAAAGGAGCTCACTTTGGTAGTGAAAAGACACTCCAGTGGCTACAGCGAGTCCTCTATTGCCCTGACCTGGGAGGCATGGTAGTGGAGGCGTGTCGGCAATGTCGGGTCTGTGGGCTCAGTAAGAGTCCTGAGCAGCGGGACCCTACGCAAACAATTAAAACGTCTGCCCCCTTGGAATTGCTCATGATTGATTATGTCTTGATAGGGTACTCGACGTCGGGGTGCTCCTATTGCTTGGTGATGACAGACCACTTCACTAAATATGCTGTGGCGGTGCCAACGAGAGATCAGACAGCAGAGTCGGCAGCTAAGGCCGTGTGTCGTCATTTTCTCCAAGTGTTTGGGTGTCCGCAAAGAATACACTCAGATCAGGGGGCATGTTTTCAGAGTACTCTAATGAAGGAACTGTACCAGTTGTATGGTATCCAGCAGTCAAAGACAACACCCTACCATCCACAAGGTAATGGAGCTTGCGAGCGTTTCAATCGGACTCTTTTGCAAATGTTGAGGACATTAGAGAATGAGCAGCGGGCTCACTGGCCTGAATTTATCCCTGAATTGATGTGGGCCTATAATAACAGGATGCATAGCACTACAGGTTACACCCCACACATGCTAATGTTCGGTCGACCTGGCCGAGATATTGAAGAATTGAGTATGCCAGATCTCTCCTCCACTCACCCCCGGACCGCGTCTGAATGGGCCTGTGAACACCGGCATAGGTTAAGGGTGGTTCATCGGGTGGTGGGTGACCGACTCAGTCAGGTGACTCACCGGGACAGACACCCAGTACAAAATGAGCCTTTCTCTCTGGGGGACAGGGTGTTGGTGAGGACTAAGGGGCAATCGGGCAAGTTGAGTGATCGATGGGAGGCAACGCCATATGTGGTCAAAAGAAGGGTGAGTCCTGAAATTCCAGTCTATGAGGTAGAGCCGGTGGGAACTGGAGGACCGACCCGCAATCTTCATCGTAACATGTTGCAGCGATGTCGGTTCGAAAACTCAGGCCCCATTTCCAGGGAGCCAGAACCTGTTTCTCGGGGGGTGATTCATCCTAGTAATACCGAATGTTGTGATGAGCCTTTCCCTGTGTCTACCCACCTTTTCCCTGTGGTAAATGCGCCGCCATATAGTGAGAATGTTGTGCATCCTATGTCTTCTCCTAGGGATGCTGAACAAGGACAGGTGCCTGATCCGGACAATGTGCTATGGAATGCAGCACCTCAGGAGGGAGCATCTTCATCAACTACTCCTGGTGAAAGCACTGATACCTCTGGGACTGGAAATCCAGTGTCTGGTCCCAGGAGGTCAACTCGGGCTACAGCGGGAATACCACCACAGCGCTATGCGCAAGAGGACTTTGAGTGGGGAGGTGTGTCGAGGACGCCAACCTTTAGTGGGGTGGCATGTAAGAGTGTGTAAAAATTTACTTCCTGAATAAAAAGGTGGGGGCTGTCAGCTGAGGAGGTTGTCACGGAGACAGGGAGGACTTTATGAGAGTTTGGGCTGAGGTAAACTGGTCTCCTGAGGTGCTGTGAGGAGAGTGGCTGTGGAGAAGTCTGAGCCAGATAAAGCTGAGACCGGACACTGATCCACTGGACAGCAGAGCCCCTGGAGGGGACCAAAGACTTATTCCCTGCTAAGAAGCGAGTATACTACTGCCAGGAGAGGAGTGCTTTAGAGCAGACGGGTCGGCCATACTGTGAGAGAAAAGGACTGAATCTCTGCTGTGAGACTGCAGGCCTCGGTGTGGTGTCTCTAGGTGAACACACTTGGCCTCCCAAAAAGCTACAGAGACTAAGACCCCCCTTCAGACAAGAGAAGACAAGACAAGAGAACACAATATCCCTATTTACTACAGTTGTGTTTTATTTATTTTTCATTTTTGGCGCTGAAGACCATTGGAAGTGACTGCGTTAACAGTACTTCCCCAGGCCTGTACAGACTGTAACTGGACTAAACTTTACTATTAGATAAGGTACCCGGGTATCCAACAGATCAGATATATAAATATATATGTACATATATGTACACTGGGTTTATATGTATTGTATGTATAGAGTTGATAAGATTGTAAATCGGTGTGTTATTTCAGTGATCCTCACTAAACTGCATCCATCTGATTTACACCTGTCCTGCTGCTGTGTGTAGTAAATCGCTTATTTTTCTGTATAGATTTTAGGTAAATTTATTTTTGGCATTGTCTCCTCACACTGAGGAGGAACATTAAGGTAACACACCGACCCCTAGCTTGATGCTGGGTGTATGTAAATAATTTATCTATTTCTGGGGAAATAACATATCTGTGCATCTTACTCTAAACTTTCCATCTGTTTCCCCAAGTAAAAGCAAGTATTTTATGTTGCTTCTGCCTCCGTCTCTGTTTCTGTGACTCACTGGATCTAGTACGGACCTCTGGTCATTACACATGGACCTGGCATCTCATCAAATTTCTTCCCTTGAGGAAACACACCCTTCACTGTGTAGTTCCTAACACCTCCTCTAACCAGCACATGGTGATATTCTCCCACAAACACTACAAGATGTTAGCTAAGTGCTTCTTCTTCTGTTCCTGCTCTCTTACATTACCTCATTCTTTAAACTTGCCAGTCCTCAGTCAAGAACAGTCACTCTGCATCTTGGGGTTGTTTGGAGATGGCCCCAGCATCACCAGCAGTCGAGCACATTATTGTGTCCTCTTAATTGAGTTGCATTGCCAGAGAAAACCATCCTGTGCATAACTTGTAGGTGGGACATTAATATTAGCAGTAAGAACTTCATGTACCTCATGTTGAAATTGATCCCCTTCATGACTTTGGACATACAGGTACATCCAAGCTCACCTCCCTCCCTTTGATGTAACCACACAGACTGAGCTTTCATCATTCCCTGCACATGTTGGGTGAACTTATCAAGCAACACATGCAGCTAACAGATGCAGGCAGATCAGCGATCCACCCACAGGTGTTAATTCTTTAGATCAGTGACTGACTGCGTGGTCTAAAGCAGTGTGGCAGGGATCATATTCCCTGCCAGCATGAGCAACACCATGACGAAATCACGGGGTGTCAATGCATTGACATGATGTCCTGTGAGGACCCCTGACATTGTCATGACTCACTTCCCTGTGGAGCACCTGCACCCACAGAAAGTGATCCTTTAAGCTGTGCAGTCTTGTGGATCATCACGGCTCTGCACAGCACAAGTGATCGGACTGTGTAGTGTTGAGTCGCCCTATGGAGCAAAACTAAAGTAAAAGTGAAAAATAAAAAAACCAAAAAAGTTCAAATAACCTCCTTTTGCCCCATTGAAAATCAAACTATTAGCAACATATTTGATTTTGCCACATTCAGAAGTTCCTGTTCAATCAAAATATAAAATCAATAATCAGATCTATTAACTATATAACAGAAAAAAAGTAAAAGCAGCAGAATTAGTTGTTTAGGTCGCCGTAACACTGCAATAAAATGCAATAACAGAATCAAAACAGTACATCTACCCAAAAATGCTATAAGTAAAAACGTCATCTCAAAATGCGAAAAATAAACCACCACTCAACCCCAAATCCCAAAAAAGGAGAATGCTAAGAGTCATGGAAAATGGCATCAAAACCACAATTTTTTCTTCTTTTACAATTTTCAGATTTTTTTTTAACCACTTATAAAAAAGTAAAAGTATACAAGTTTGGTATCTATGAATGGAAAAATGAATGATGTCCTTCAAAAGTAAAACTCATCTCACAAAAAACAAGCCCTCATATGTCTATATTGAAATAAAAATCAAAAAGTTATGGCTCTTGAAAGAAGAGGAGGAAAAAACAAAAACAGAAAACAAAAAATTGCTGGGGGATGAAGGGGTTAGTCTCTATCTCTTCTCCATGGTACCCATTAACTTCCTTGACTGGACCATCTGGCTGCACTTCACGCTCAGGTCACATAGCTTGGGTCTCTTCTGCTTCACAGTAGGTGAGAATATGGGGTAAGCACCCTGTACACGGTACCCAGAAGTGAACCTAGCCTCTCTGCTGTCTGAGGGGAACTTCAAAATGGCACCCCACCAAAACACAAGACTGTTAGTGACATCACACGCACATACAAGAACCACACAGAAGAATCCAGAATAAGGATCATTAATGGCAATGACAGGCTTGGCACAAGCATACAGACACACATGGCTGCGAGAGATGTGGTCCTGTAGATAGACACAATCCTGCATCATTATAGCATACACATTGATTGGCAACCTATTATTTCTGGCACATGCCTACAAAACTCTTGTCAGCTCCTATGTGGCCGCTGCCTGGCACTAACTAGTCAGACTTGCCACCATGCAGCACCATCCACACACCACATGCAATGGCCTGCAGTCTGAGCATCAAAAAGCAGCCACTGCATTAAGCTGGTAAAATGACACGTCTTCCAAAAATATATCTAAAGAGTTGAGAATGCGCAAATAGGGTCTTATCTTTTTTAGACAGATGTATGATGTGAATATTGGTATTGCTCACCTGATGTGGTTGTGTAGCACACAACCAGCGTAATCGCTCAGAAAAAACAGCTGCTGCAGGGACCGTACTTCCACAGGATGCGGTGCTCAAATCACAAGGTTATTCGGACGAAGTACCTTTATGTCCGCGCTGCTGTCAGACCGGTATACCAATGACACTGGACGTCTAGGTATTGGAGATATAGATTTATTTCCTTATTTCCAACGCGTTTCGGAGCCACGTGCCGAGCTCCTTCCTCAGGGTGCATCATCCCTTTTGCATATGCTGCTGCAGGACTAATTGGCCATAACTTACACACCATGTCCAATGCTGCCCATCAGTACATACAGGCATCCTGCTGTGTTTCTCCCGAGAAGCAGTTAGTCGGTGATGCTCTTCCCTCTTCCCGCTCCCACATCCCTTACTCAACCCAATTGGAAGGCCCCTGCCTTTAGCTCCAGACAGCCTTGTGTGCAGTGCTTGTGCTTGGCTAAGAGTTTTGGGAGAAGGAGGTGAGGTCTTTTTGGAAGACGTCACAAGGTTATTCGGACGAAGTACCTTTATGTCCGCGCTGCTGTCAGACTGGTATACCAATGACACTGGACGTCTAGGTATTGGAGATATAGATTTATTTCCTTATTTCCAACGCGTTTCGGAGCCACGTGCCGAGCTCCTTCCTGAGGAAGTTAGGCAAGAATTACAGAAATGTGTTCAGAAATGTAAGAAAGGGAGGCAAGAGCTGCTTTCTCAAGGGCCATGCAAGAAAGGGAAGTAATTCCATATATACTGTATATAGCACCCCCATATTGCTCTTATATTATAATACATCACAGTTTCCATTTGCCTCACTAGTTAAAAAAAAAAGTAGATACTCACCTCTCCACTCAGTTCTCACTGGCTGCTCCGGTCTCCGCAACATGTGTTATCCCGACCTCTCTGCATGGCTCAGCTCAACAGGGTGCTCAATGATGATGTCATTGCTCCCCACTGTGCTGAACTGCAAAGGGAAGACTGAGCAGCCGGGAGCCAGGAGAATGCTGCCAGCAGTGGGGCCGGGACAATAGCAGCCAGAGCAGTATTTGCTGGAGCGCTTGCAGCCACGGGCCTCCCCGCTGATGCCTCTCTTGTTTACTGGCAGGTGGCGTCGCCTGAGGCAAACATCTCAGGTTGCCTCATGGTAGGTGCACCCCTGACGATACCTCCCTCAGCTGTCTCAGCACTAGAGATGAGCAAACCTTTTGAAATTCAGATTTGGTTCGGTTTGCTGAACAGGCATATGTTTGCCAAAACAAATCAGCAAACAGTTCGCCAAAAGTCTGAGCCCCATTCAAGTCAATGGGAGACAAAATCAAGGGAGTAGAAAACACCTTGACAGGGGCCCAAAATCTGCTAAACACAGCTCAAACAGTTTTACAGTGGAGCCTCACTGTCTTGACACAGACATCATCTTCCTACACTATTATTTAGCAACCTTTAATGCCACTGTCACCACTCAACATGCTTCTGGGCCCGCTCATGAACCTCAGATATCCTCATGACTTCCCTGAGGTTTTCTCAGGTAACACAGCAAGAATCATGTGAAGGGAATCCCGCTGTGTGATCAGAGACAAGCTCAGTGGCATCAGCCCTCATAGCTAGAGTTGAGTGATGTTCAATTGAACATGTTTGCCAATTTCAAATTTGACCTGTTTTGGGCTATGTTCGAGTCATTAGACGAATGCGAACGATTTGCTAAAAATTCGGTAATTCAAGGTTATGTTCGATAACCAAAAGCGTTACTGTCTTTTCACAGTAATGCTTTTGTTCAACAGTATTATGAGTTGCAGTGTCTAGGAATAGTGGGCAGGAGGGGAGGACTGGGGAGAGGTCTGTGGTCAAAAAATGCAGATCTCTATTTTTTTCCTTCCCTCACTTACTGTGGGTGGTCCGGTCTGTCAGCCTATCAGCACGCATAGAGCAAAGTTCACTTTTACACACAAGGGCTTGTGTCATTGGCTGGGTATTTCCAAAGTTCTGGGATCAAAAAGGTGTGTTACAGTCCGCGCTGCCCGGTCATCCAAAGGAACACAAGGGAAACAATGTTCCAAGTAAAAAGTTTCTTTATTCTTCAAACCAACGCGTTTCGGCACCCAATCCTTGCGCCGTCCTCAGGGTATTACAAACACCATATCTAACCTCCTTTATATATCATATACAGAGGGGTGTGTGAAAAAAGGGGAGTGGTAGTGGGTGTTGACCCTGCTAGTGACGTCACTATCGTCACTCTTAGAGGTGTAACCTTACATTTTGGCGCAAAAACACTCATAAAAGGGTTTTACATATATAAAAAAGTTAATGAACAATTTAAAACCAAGTACAATAATCACCAAATCAACCAATATTAAAATAATGATATATATCTTAAAATACGAATAAAATTCGTATTTTAAGATATATATCATTATTTTAATATTCGTTGATTTGGTGATTATTGTACTTGGTTTTAAATTGTTCATTAACTTTTTTATATATGTAAAACCCTTTTATGAGTGTTTTTGCGCCAAAATGTATGGTTACACCTCTAAGAGTGACGATATTGACGTCACTAACAGGGTCAACACCCACTACCACTCCCCTTTTTTCACACACCCCTCTGTATATGATATATAAAGGAGGTTAGATATGGTGTTTGTAATACCCTGAGGACAGCGCAAGGATTGGGCGCCGAAACGCGTTGGTTTGAAGAATAAAGAAACTTTTTACTTGGAACATTGTTTCCCTTGTGTTCCTTTGGATGACCGGGCAGCGCGGACTGTAACACACCTTTTTGATCCCAGAACTTTGGAAGTACCCATCATCTTGTGGAGGTGGAAGTCCAGCAGCAGCCTACATTACTAAACCAACGCCTTTACTCCAGTTGTGGGAATCACAAATGGACCAGGTTAGTGCAAACCTGATTATCTATAAGACCCTGTTCATACTCAGTGATAGGGCACTATTGCGCCTCTGTTGTCTCCCCTTATATTTTTATATATATTGGCTGGGTCTGTCACATGTCCTTGCCATATAAGAACCGGCCATTTTCCCTCCTCACCATTTAATCAGTGTTGGAGCTCAGTGTCAGACGCCGCTGCTGCTCTGTGCGCTACAAAGATAGTTAGATAGCGATTCCATACCAAGTTAGATAGCGAGATAGTAGGTTTAGGAACTACTTCCAAGAACAGCCATTTTGGGGGCTTAAAAGCACTGTGTGCAAGGCAGATCTGTTCCACTGCTGTGCAAGCATTTTTTTTTACAGCATCTGGATAAATCTAGCCAAGTAAATCCTTTTTGGCTAGTGGCAGTGTGTGCCAGGTACTGGTGTAGCACTGTTGTGAAGAAAGCTACACCTCCTTTGTTTTCTAGCCTTTTTTCTGCATCTTGCCAAGCAAAACCTTATTGGCTAGTAGCAGTGTGTGCCAGGCACTGGTGTAGCACTGTTGTAAAGAAAGCTACACTTCCTGCATTTACTAGCCTTTTTTTACTGCATCTAGCCAAGGAAATCCTTTTTGGCTAGTAGCAGTTTTTGGATAGGTAGCTGTGGTCCAGGGTTCTGGACAGAGAGCAGAAAATGCTTTTGTATTACATCTGCCCAAACCTACTTACCAAAACCTATTTTGGGTGGAACCATTGTTTGACTAAATATCTGTGGTTCAGTGTTCTGTTGAAATCTACTGCCACACAGCACAGAAAACATTTTTGTATTGCATCTGCCCAAACCTACTTACCAAAATCTATTTAGGGTAGTACCATAGTTTTACTAGCTAGCTATGGTTCAGTGTTCTGTTGAAATCTACTGCCACGCAGCGCAGAAAACATTCTTGTATTGCATCTGCCCAAACCTACTTACCAAAATCTATTTAGGGTAGTACCATAGTTTTACTAGCTAGCTATGGTCCAGTGTTCTGTTGAAATCTACCGCCACAGAGCGCAGAAAACACTTTTGTATTGCATCTGTCCAAACCTACTTACCAAAATCTATTTAGGGTAGTATCATAGTTTTACTAGCTAGCTATGGTCCAGTGTTCTGTTGAAATCTACCGCCACAGAGCGCAGAAAACACTTTTGTATTGCATCTGCCCAAACCTACTTACCAAAACCTATTTAGGGTAGTACTACTGTTTGGCCACTCAGCTCTGCTAGTTTTACATCCATAGTTTTTTTGTGCCAACAACAACAAAGTTGCCAATTATTTACCCTCAAATATAAGTGGTAAAAGGTCTGCTGATGGTGGAAAGGGGAATAGGCATGTTGGAAAGGGTAAAAATCTTTGCGTCTGTAGCATGCGTATTAGCATGGGCTGATGCCCCTACAAACCTTCATGAATTAATTCACCATTGTATTAGAGTTGACAAATGGTTATCAGAGAGAATAGAGAAGGGAACTTCCACCTGGTCCTGTAATTATTATGAACTTGCAAGAGATCTGGTAATAAAGAGTTTTCACATATCTGAAGAGGAACATATGCAGGTAGGTATATCTATTAAAACGTTAAATTGCCAAAAGAAGAGAACAGAAAATCAGTGTCTCTATTGTGACAAGTATGATCGCTTTTTCATCATTTGTCATTCTTGACTATGTAAAACAGTGGCAGTGGTAGCAGATCCCAACTTTCTCATGATGAATCAGTCTCATCTGAACCAGCGCTTGCAGTGAATGCCATCATACATTCAATTTCTTCTATTCCACCCAACTCTAAAAAGGAAAACATGAAATCTCACTACTTCATTCCTATCAAGCTCCACATTGGTTCAAAATGGGTTTCCATACCTGCAATAGTTGATTTAGGAGTAGACATGAGCGAACTTTTCCAGAGCATATTCGCCAATTTCAAATTTGGCACCAACATTGGGGATTTAGTTTAGGATCGTAAACACAAACAATTTAACAAAAAAATGGGAAACATGGCTTTGTTTGTTAAATGATCAGATTAAAAAAAAGCATTACTGTGTTTATAGGGAACCTGTCACCTACTTTATGCCCCAAACCTATCACTATCTGTCCCTGTAGCTTCCTAGTACATCCCTAAGCATCCCTTTCTGACCTAAATGTGTCCTGGAATCGCTGAGAAATATGCTTTTATAACTTACATCCGCCTATGTTAAAATGCAAGATGCCATCAATAGTGCAGACAATGTGGGCATTTTTTAAGGCTCCATGTTCCCCATCCCGCTATTGTAATCACGTCCCAGTGGGCGTGATAATTAATGTAGAAGTGCGCTCCCAGCGTTTGAAATCCGTGGGTCTTCTTTGGGTATGACACAGGGCAGTGTGTTATATCCGGTCCTGCGCAGTGTGGGGGATTATTGGGTGTACTCGGTGGCTCTAGAATATGCGCAGTGTTCATTTGGAAGCTGGTGAGTACACCCAATAATCCCCCACAATGCGCCAGACAGAAAATGACGTGCGGCCTCATCTTATACTCGGAAAAAGTCCCACAGATTTCAAATGGAATGAAGAGGGACATGAAGTCTTACAGAATGCCCACAGTGTCAGCACTAGTGACAACAATCTGCTTAGGCTGGGGTCACACATAGAAGTCCGTTTTTGGAAGTGATTTCTATGACCAATCCGTTTTTTATAGGGTGCTTTTTGAGCCTCCTGCACCTCTGAACATTTTTGGACTTAGTCATTTTTTCATTAAAAACGCATATGCGTTAACGCATGCGTTAACGCAGGTGCCTATATGTGCCATGCGTTAACGCATGCGTTTCCCATAGGGCCCCATGTTAAAAAAACCCATGCGTTTTTTAACTGATGCCAAAAACGTTGTAGGAACGTTTTTGGCTCAAAAACGGACAGAGCAATGTTTTGAGGTCCAGAAAAAACGGACAGGGTGTTTATTACATCCAATCCGTTTTTCTGTCAGTTTTTGGACTTAGAAAAAAAAAATGACAAAAATGAAGCCAAAAACGGACCAAGGGCTTATGTGTGACCCCAGCCTTAGGCTGCGTTCACACATTGCGTATTTTGCCGCGTTTTTTTACGCGCGCTTTTCAAAATACGCAATGTGCTTTTTGTCTGCCAGCAAAGTGAATGGGAAATTTACTTTGTAGTGCAGACATTGCGTAAAAATACGCAGTGCGTTTTCCGGGAGAAAACGCAGCTCCGTAAAGAATTGATATGTCAATTCTTTACGCAGCTACTTCTGCGTATTTTCCCAGAGGGGAGGAAGAATCCTGCTTCCTCCTCCCCTCTGTGACAGCTGTGGCCGCCCATTAGATTCCACAGTGTGTTAATATACACTGTGAAGTCTAAATTAAACTAAAGCAAGTGTGTGAAAAATAAAAAACAATGAATACTCACCTTCCGACGCCTTCTCCCGGTGTCTGGTCTCCGGTTGTAAGTCAGATCTCGTCTGACAGGACCTGTGGTGATGTCAGAGGGGGCATTCCCGGGGCGGTCCCATCGCTGATTGGCTGCTCGCGGTCATGTGGTATCACATGACCGCGAGTGCCCGGGAACGCCCCCCCCTGACATCACCACAGGTCTTGTCAGACGAGATCTGCCTTACAACCGGAGACCAGACACCGGGAGAAGGCGTCGGAAGGTGAGTATTCATTGTTTTTTATTTTTCACACACTTGCTTTAGTTTAATTTAGACTTCACAGTGTGTATTAACACTGTGAAGTCTAATGGGGCGGCCACAGCTGTCACAGAGGGGAGGAGGAAGCAGGATTCTTCCTCCTCTCTGTGACATCACTGCGCTTTCTGGGGGAAAGAAAGCGCAGTGTGTGAAAGCCCCTGCGTATTTTGCTGCGCTTTTTTGCGCGGCTGAAAAACGCGGCAAAAAGCGCGCGCAAAAAAACGCAGCAAAATACGCAAATGTGTGAACGTAGCCTTAGACTGGCTTCACACAGTTTTTTCACTGATCAGTGTCTATCCACTTTGTGTGCCAAAACGAGGAGTATCTCCAAAACTCAGAACAGGTGTCAATCTTTCAATTATACTTTCTCTGCAAGTTCCTCTCCTGTTTCCTCTCCGGGTTTTGGCACACAGACTGGATGGACATTGATCAGTGAAAAAACTGGAGTGTGAAGCCAGCCTAAAAGTTGAACACACAAGGGATTGTGTCATTGGCTGGATTGTTTCATTGGCTGCAAAATCACATGTCCCTCGGGACAAAAGAAGCAGCCATTTGCCATCGACTCCATTTTCAGAGTGTTACTGGTTTGGGAAACTGCTGCTACCACTTTGTGCTGCTCAATACTGCTCCATCCATGCTACACAAAAAGATAGCTAGCTACTTGATCTCTTTTTAGATAGAACTGGAGGGCAAGAGGGTCCATCTGGACATAAGCATTTTTTCCTGAGAAGAGGTGAGATTGCCAAATCTGTGTGGGTTGCCAAAGCCGCGTTTTTTGCATAGAGTGATTGCCAAATCTTAGTTTTTCCCCTAAAAAGGCTACGTTTGTCCTCAAACTAGTGATTGCCAAATCGTTCAGTTTCTCCTAAAAAGGCATTTTTTTGCCTCTAGCTATTGATTGCCAAATCCTTCACTTTCCCCTAAAAAGGCCGGGATTTTGCCTCCAACCAGTCATTACCAAATCCTTCAGTTTTCCCTAATATGGCATTCTTTTTTACCTGTGACCAATAATTACCAAATCCTTCACTTTCCACTAAGAAGGCTATGTTTGGCCTCTGACCAGTAATTGCCAAATTCTTCAGTTACCCCTAACAAGGCATTTTTTGCCTCTAACCAGTGATTGCCAAATCCTTCAGTTTTCCTTAAAGGGAACCTGTCACCCCAGTGATTTTGCAATCACTGCTTTGAGGCAAAAAATGCATTTTTAGTACAAACTGAAGAATTTGGCAATGAATGGTTCAATGCCAAACACAGCCTTTTTAAGGGAAACCAAAACATTTGGCAATCACTGGTTAGAGGCAAAAAAGTGTCTTTTAGGGGAAACTGAAGGATTTCGCAATCAAAGGTTTGAAGCAAAAAATGCCTATTTAGTAAAAAGTGAAGGACTTGGCAATCACTGGTTTGAGGCCAAACACAGCCTTTATTAAAGGGAACCTGTCACCCACTTAGGGGCATTTTAAACTGTGCCCACCAGTTTAAACATAATGTAAATGGGTTTCTTGTAACTCCTCTAGGATCCCAGACGCCCCCCTCATACCTGAAAAATCAACTTTTGTTTCCCACACTGCATCATAAAAGGTTTGGGAGGCCTGCTCTGTGGTCCTGGTGGATTAGGTCCTCGCCGCCCACCTGGCTGCAAAACTTGCCCTGCATGTTCAAAATTGCCGCCCCTCCTGTGACTGGGCGTTGAGTGACAGGAACACTTGCAGTGGAGCAGGTCACCATGCTCCATTGAAGATAGTGCCGACATCTCACAAGATTTGTGAAGTCTCGTGAAATTTATGAAGTCTCACGAAAGTTCAACAATAACTTCAATGGAGCATGGTGACAGGCTCCACTGAACAGGTGCAAGTGCGCCTGTCACTCAGAGCCCGGTCACTGGAGGGGGCGGAAATTTTAAACATGCAGGGCGGGTGTTGCAGCCAGAGGGGTGGCAAGGACCTAATCCACCAGGATCACAGAGCAGGCCTCCCGGACATTTTAGGATGCAGTGTGGGATAGAATAAAAGTTGATCGGGACACAGAAAAGCCCGAGCCTGCAAAACGGGGCACTGTCACTTTTGCAATGTAGATACATACATTGTGGAAGTGAGGCAAGGGTTAAAAATAAAAAAAAAACATCCTCACCTTTCCATCGTGTCCCGCAATGTGCAACACGGCATCTACCAAAGCTTCAGGGGCTTGAGGACCTGTGCATCAGCTGACCAGATGGATCAACCCGATCAGCTGATCAGTCATATGACCACATCAGTTGAGTGGTTTAAATTTCTCGCCCGCCAAACCCGATCGGCGGGCGGGAGATTTAAACCACGCTGATGCAGTCATGTGACCGATCAGCTGATCGGGTTGCCCTGACCCGCCCGGTCAGCTGATGCACAGGTCCTTAAGCTCCCGAAGCTACGCTAGATGCTGCGGCGCACATCGCGGGACATGCCGGAGAGGTGAGGATTTTTTTTATTTTTAACCCTTGCTTCATTTCCGCAATGAATGTATATCCATTGCAGAAGTGAAACTACATGGTAAAGAGCAGTTTTAGTGTACTGAGCATGCTCAGTACACTAAAATCGGGTCTGGGAAATGATCCGATGTTTTCCTGGATCCGCACTCCTCAGGCCCCCATGTAATTGCTGTGGTCCGCGCCAGATTCAATTGTGTCTGATTTGGTCCACTGTGCCCAAAATCGGAGCAGTCTCTGATTCTGGGTACAGCAAAAAAAACGGACAGAATTGGATCCGTTACAATTTGGGCACAATCGGATTGCCATACAGGACCAATCCGTGCCCATAGGCATACATGGCGGCCAAATCGGATCCGTGGCTATCCGTTTTACAATGGATAGCCACGTATCCTCAAAAATCGCGATGTGAAAGCAGCCTAAAGGTACCTTCACACACAGCAATATTGCTAGGCAATTTCACAGGCAATTTGCTGGTTGCAGTGAAATCATGGACACATTGTTCTATTTTGTTGCCGTGTACAAATGAAACAATCTGTCCATGATTTCACTGCAACCAGCAAATTGCCAGTGAAATTACCTAGCAATATTGCTATGTGTGAAGGTACCTTTACACAGTCTAAACATTTTTCACCTGTATATAAAGAATTTTCTGATATACTAGTGCAGCTCAAAAAATTTGAATATTATCAAAAATCAATGTAATTCTGCCATGCATTTCTGGGAGCCCTGAAACACGCTGACTAATAAATCAATATTATATTCACCCTTTGATGTCTAATAGAATATGGCACTGAGGTTTTTAACCCTTCATCCTCCCTACTTTAAGTTTCTGAGATAATGACCTTTTGGTTTTCATTGGCTGTAAGCCAAAATCATCCACACGAACAGAAACAAACACTTGAAATATAAAGTTTATGAAGAAATAAGGTGGCATTCACCAAGTTGTATTTTCTGTGCTAAAACATTATTCCGCTGTTCCAGGAATTTTTGGCTATATTATTGCAGGGAGGGGAGGAGGTGGAGGGCGGACGACGGGCGCCCTGTTTTCGCAGATTACTGCTTCAAGGGGCCAATGCACTGGACCCATTGAAGCAGTAATTTGCAAAACGGGGCGCCCGTCATCCGCCCTGCACCACCTCCCCTCCCTGCAATAATGTGACCAAAAATTCCTGGAACAACGGAATAAAGTTTTTGCACAACAACCACAACTTGGTGAATGCCACCTGATTTCTTCATAAACTTGATATTGCTCTCAATCTACCAGGCAGTGCAACACCTCGTTACCACTTTGCTGAAATGCTGTTGTGAGAGGTTTGGCCCAGTAAGGGTTAAGCCCACATAGTACCTAGTGCCCGGTTTTCCAATCTTTTAACCAAAACACTTGAAATAGATTACTCTGTTTGTAATTACTCTATATAATATATGCATTTCACTGTATGTATTGAATTACTGAAAAAAAATAACTTTTTGATGATATTCTAATTCATTGAGATGCACTTGTATGTGACAAAAAAAAATGCTTTCATCGACCATATGATTATCCAATTGATCTATTGCCTGGTGCAGCAATACCTTTTGGAAGCATTTACCCACTGGCAGAACAAGAATTAAAGACCTTCAAAGGCTACATAGATGAAAATTTAACTAAAATAATTATTTGTTGATCCTCATCACCAGCAGGTGTGCCTACATTTTTTACCAAAAAAGGATGGTTCCTTGAGACCCTATGTGATTACAGAGAATTGAATAAAATAACTCTAAAGAATTGTTACCCTCTGCCTTTGATCCCTGAGTTGATGGACAGAGTTCATCATGTAAAGATGTTCACGAAACTGGATCTTTAAGGTTTATATAACTTGATTCATGTTAGACCAGGGGATAAATGGAAGACAGCATTTAGATCATGTCATGGACATTATGAATATTTAGTAATGTCAGTTGGACTGTGTAATGCTCCCGCAACATTTCAACATTTTATGAAAGACATTTTTAGGGACCTGCTCAATAAATTTGTGGTCATTTTCCTGGATGATATACTAATATTTTCTAATTTTTCAGAAGAACATCAGGACCATGTGAAGAATGTGTTGGAGCATCTAAGAGACTACCACCTCTATATTAAGCTGGAGAAATGTGAATTCCATCAGAGATTCAGCTCTTGGGCTGTAACATTTTTGCTCAAGGATTAAAAATGGACTCTAGCAAGATGTAAGCTATTATTAACTGTCCAACCCTCAAAAAATTGAAAAAGGCACAACGATTTGTGGGCTTTGCCAATTTTTAAATGTTTCACTGAGAATTTTTAAGAAAAATTGCACCCACCACCCAATTAACAAATAAGATTCCACTTGAGAAAGACGACACTACACCGTCGAAACATGTCGTGGTGACGGAGGTTTTTCTTAATAAAGGACTTTTCACCTGATCAGGATTCCTTGCCCTGTTCTGAGCGCCCAGCAGGAGATCGTGCTATTTGTTCCACTCCAATTAACAAATAAAGGCGTGCCGCTTGTTTGATCTCATCAAGCACAAGATGTTTTTTTCTTGCTTGAAGATGAAGTTCATTACAGCTCCTATACTGATTCATCCCAATCCTAAACATGCCTTTATTGTCGAAGTGTATGTTTCACATGGTGCAGTAAGGGCTGTTTTATTACTAAGACCGGCTTCACACTGCGTGTGTGATCCGATCTGTGGCTTTCCGCTTGAGGCAGACAGCCGCGGACCGGATCAGCACACAGGACTGAGGGGCTATTATGCTCTCCGGTTCTGTGTGCAGCGCACGCAGCTGCAGCCGCTGACAGGTCAGGACCGTGGAGCCCGCGGTCCTCACCTATCAGCAGTGGGAACTGCGTGCGCTGCACACAGGACCGGAGGGCATAATAGCCCCTCAGTCCTGTGTGCTGATCCGGTCCGCGGCTGTCTGCCTCAAGCGGAAAGCAACAGATCGGATCACACACGCAGTGTGAAGCCGGCCTAAGTACAAGAGCAAAACAATTGTTACATCCTTATGCTTATTTTTCCTAAGGTGTGACAGCCTTAGAAATTATCTATAATGTGGGGAACAAAGAGCTTCTAGCCATCATTGCTGCTTTAAAAGAATGAAGATATCATTTAGAGGGAGCATCTCAACAAATAGTTGTTCTATTATTTTATTATTACTATTGCAATTATTGCAATGCTCTATTAATTGGCCTCCCCTCACTAGGCTTTCCGCTCTCCATTCCATCATCAATGTAGCAGCCAGGGTCACCTATCTGGCTGTTACTCATCCTCTGCTCTGTGTCAATCATTGCACTGGCTGCCCATTCATTAAAGGATCCAATTCAATATGCTTGTCCTCACCCACAAAGCTCTTCACAGTGCAGCACTTCCCTATTTCTCTACCTCATGCCTTTCTATCACCATACCCATTCTCTATGTTCTACCAGCGACTTTCGACTAATATCCCCACTAATCCAAAGCTCCCAATCCGGCTTCAAGACTTCTTCCGAGCTGCACCAATATTCTATCCTATCCTAAGAAATTAGGACCCTCTACATCCTATACAGTTTTAGGCGCTCCCTAAAAACATATTTTTTTAGGGTGGCATATTACACCCCCTAATCGAAGTCCTTTATATATATAGCCCATTCACTATTTCTCTGAACATAACTCTCTATCAAGCTCCACCAAACCAAAGAGCTCTGCAAAGATAGGCTTGTAATGACCTATGCAGCCCTTACCAACCCCCCATTTCTTCAAGATGGCTGGATCATCATTGTAAATAAACACCTGTACTTTGTGTCATCTCCAAATGATTGTAAGCTCTTCTGAGCAGGGTCAATTTTGACTTTAATTACTGTATTGTAATTTTTTTGTTCTACAATTGTTACTTACATGTACATGAACCCTCTAATTGTAAAGCGCTGCAAATTATGTTGGTGCTATATAAATAAATATTATTATTGTTATAACTGACCGTCACAGCCTTGAAGTTGTCAGATCTGCCAAGCATTCCCCCCCCCCCCCCTTCCCGCACGATGGAGTCTTTTTCTTAATCAATATGACTTTGTTATTTCTCACAGATCTGGTTCCCATATTGGTAAGGCTAGGGTCACACATAAGCCCTTGGTCCGTTTTTGGCATCAGTTTTTGCATTTTTTTTTCTAAGTCCAAAAGCTTATGCAAAAACGGATTATATGTAATAAATACCCTAACCGTTTTTTCCTGCACCCAAAAACGTTCCTAGGAGTTTTTTTAAACCAAAAAACGTTGGTAGGAAACTTTTTGGGTGCCGTTTTTTTAACATGGGGCCCTATGGAAAAACGGTTCCATTTTTTAGAGCATTGTTTATGTAAAAAATGGCAAAGTCCCAAAAATGTTCAGGGGCACAGGAGGCACAAAAAGCAGCCTAGGAAAAACGGATTTGGCATGGAAAGCACTTCCAAATACGGATTGCTATGTGTGACTCTAGCCTAAGGCTGATGCTTTATCTCAGATATTCTCCAAAGATTCCTCTCTAACAGCTCCACCAACAATTCTACCTGAGTATACTTCCATGGGTGATTCTTAGCAAAGACTTACTTGAAGATATACAGACCAAATTCTTCTGCACCAGCCAGAAAATATAGCTCTTACCTTTCAAAATAAAATGTGGATTCATAATCATTGCATTTATGTTCCCATCCTTGGGACTCTACATATTTGGACTTTATTGTTGACTTACCAGTTTCCAGGTTTCCATGGCAAAGAGCCCCTTCCTAGTTGTGGTTGACAGACTCACCAAAGCAGCATATTTTGTTACTTGCACGGGTTTGCCTTCTTCTAAAAAGACTGCTTATCTTGTAATTTAGAAGGTGTTTTGTCTTCATGGAATTCCAAACAAAGTCGTCTCTTATCATGTAATACAATTTACATCAACATTTTTTTTTTTTTTTGCAGCATTGGACACTGATATCAGCTTATCCTCTGGTTTCCAACCTTAGACTAATAGTTAGATGAAACATACAAACCAAATTTTGGAGCCATATCTCCAATGCTAACTTTGCCATCTTCAGGATGACTGGGTTGATTTTCTTCCAATGGCAGAATTTTCACACAGTTCTCAAAATACTTCAGCCAAGCAGACATCATTCTTTGGGTTACCATTCTAATATCCTTCCAAACTTTTCCTGAGAAAATCCTATTCCTGCAGTCATTGACAGAATACGGACTCCAAAACAGAATCTAGAAATGCTAAAAGACACAATAACCCTAGAATGCATGAAGTCTGAAATATATACTTTCACATAGCCCAGGCCTTCTAGGCTCTTGGAGGAATTTAAATACGGTAAATAACTTTTACAATTTTATTTCAAAGTTGCAAAGTAAGATATGAAAAATGCACAACAACACTATAATTATAATTGCAGAAAACACCAATAAAATAAGTAGATGGGCCTAAAAGGCCGGCATTATGCATGCTATGAGATTTATCCTTTTTATCATTTAACAATTTTTTTCCAAGTTTCAAACAAAGATATGAAAAATGCACAAACTCGGGTGTATAAATGTTGAAGTAAACTAGCTGCAGCTACATTTCTTTTTCAACTTTTCCTTTTCAATTTTATTGATATTATGCACTACTTACACGTTATCTTTTCTGAAGAATGTTCTTTACAGACATTTTCTCCACAAATGGTATAGTGATGCTCAGTTTTCCGGTCTTTTTTTATTGGACAAATAAAACAAAGCTTTTGTTTTCTTTCTCTTGGTGCTGGAATTGCCTGATATGTATGCCACACCGTTTCATAGCTTCTCTAGGATGTTTTGAAAAAATTATCCAGTTTAACAGTAGTAAAGTAATTGTCTATTGTAATATTTCTACAAGGATTGTAAAATGGTACAGTAAGTTTTTTTAAAATGTCAGAGCCTAGGTCTTTCTGCACTGAAGCGCTAACTTCTTTGCCACAATAGATAAGCCCATTCATCTCATAATAATTTGCAGAATCACACATCCAGAATATTTTTAATCCATACTTGGCTGTTTTACTACTTATATATTAAATCAACTTGTAACATCCTCTGAAGGCTACAAGTTGCTCATCAACTGTTACATTAGCACTAGGATTGTTGTGCTTGGTACAATTCTTGATAAACGTATTCTAGATGTAAGTGGTAGGTGCTAATTGATCCATTTTGAACCTTGCAGGATGAGTTTGCCTATTATCAAATTGAAGGCTTCTCCGAATTTCCTCATATCTATCCACCAATTGTTGCTTTGTAGTGTGGATCAGAAAGTGGATCTAGAAATAATTATCTGATATCAACATCCTAAAATACTCTGCCAGATGTTGGGAAGGAGGAATCTGTCTCCCTCCCAAGATCACATGGCCATTATATCATCACAGGTCTTTCGACACACATGCATGATTCATCCCCTCAGCAAAACCCCCTACAATAACACAGTTGCTTGAGATACAAACAATGATGGGTACATGATAAACATAATACAGGCCCTAAAGGCCTGGGCTTTGTAAATATGGGGTTTCCCCCGAAAAGCATTGTTATACCAAAATGCATATCACAGAAAATTATATGAACAACTTGATATTACCAACAACCATATACTTGAGGAATACCTAGAAGTTCAAAAATCTAAATTAATTTTGCAGAAAATAGGAAAAAAGTAAATTACGCATACTAGGGTTAAAGATCGCAAAAGAGAACTGTAAGGAAGCAGCAGATAAATCTTTCAGACCTGCTCAACGCTTCAATGTGGGTGATGATGTGTGAAACTTCATATACCTTCACAAAAGCTAGGTCACAAATTTATCGGTTCTTTCAAAAATAGTGGACTAGTTAGCTTAGTAGCTGTCCGTCTTAAACTCCCCAGAACTATGAAGATAGTGTTCTGTGTTTCCTCACTGAAGCTATTCATTCCAAATTCTTTCCCAGGGCTTCAACTACCTCCCCTGATCTTGTTGAAGAGGATTAACAAGAACATCATACTATCAAAACAATCCTAGACAACTGAATATTCAAAAACAGATTGCAGTACTTAATATACTGGTAATGGTACGGACCTGAATATAATTTCTGGGAACCTGTAGAAAATATCAATGTTCCCCATCTTCTTAGAGGTTTTCACCAGAGATATCCAGACAAACCAAGCCAAGCTGCATCTAAGCTAAGCTTCGCTTTTTAACAAGATGGTTTGTATCCAGTTTTGGATCTATGCCATCATCCAATGTGGAAAATTGATGGACATACTCTGAAGTTTGCTGCAAGGAATCATGTGGAAATTGCTCTACATTAGTGATGGGCGAATCCTAAATTACTCGGAATCGATTGACTCTAGCGAGTCCGAGCACAGGACTCGCTACTCGTTGCGAGTCTAGCGAGTCCAATGTTAATGAATGGGGAAGCGAGTAATAGCGAGTAGTGTGAGAGTTACAAATCGCAGATGTGTCTCGGAAGCTTCAGCCTGAAGCAATCCTAGTTTTGTCATTTATTTGCATTGAACTCGTTTACTTTGTAAGTAATCGCTGGGAAACTCGCACAGATAAGAGTCCTGTCTGCTCAGTGTGCTGGCTGCCAGCTCCAGGGTCCTAGAGCTGCCTGCTGCCTGATATAGCAGTGCTGAGATTGTTCTCAGTCTGCTCATTCCCTGTGTACAGACATGAATGTCTGTGCACAGAGATGATGTAGCAGAGCTGAGATTGTTCTCAGTCTGCTCATTCCCTGTGCATAGACATCTATATCTATGCACAGGGGATGTAGCAGAGAGGACATCGCGTTTTGGACTGCGTCGGACGGAAGAGGATTTTTTTCATTAAAGATGGAGTCCCTAATGGCTTTTTTTTTTATTTCTAATAAAAAATTTTCTTTGTGTTGTGTTTTTTTTAAAACAATTTAATAGAAATTCATGGCGGTCATGTCTAATATTGGCGTGACCGCCATAAATTTCGGGCTTAGGGCCAGCTGATAATACAAAGCTGGCTCTAACCTCTTTATTACCCAGCGTGCCACCGCTACCAGGGCCGCTGGAAGAGCGGGGTTCAGCGCCAGAGGATGGCGCTTCAATGAACGCACCATCTTCTGGGGCGGCTGCGGGCTGCAATTTGCAGCGGGGGGTGCCCAGAAAGCTTGGGCATCCCTGCGCTGCGGATTCCAGCCCCCAGCTGCTTAGCTGTACCTGGCTAGACATAGAAATTGCGCGGAGCCCCACGCATTTTTTTTTAATTATTTCATGAAATTCTGAGATTCTGAGATTCTGACTCTGACTCTGAGACTCTGACTCTGAGACTCTGACTCTGAAATTCATGAAATAATAAAAAAAAAATAAATGGGGCTCCGCGCAATTTCTATGTCTAGCCAGGTACAGCTAAGCAGCTGGGGGCTGTAATCCGCAGCGCAGGGATGCCCAAGCTTTCTGGGCACCCCCCGCTGCAAATTGCAGCCCGCAGCCACCCCAGAAGATGGCGTGTTCATTGAAGCGCCATCCTCTGGCGCTGAACCCCGCTCTTCCAGCGGCCCTGGTGGCGGTAGCATGCTGGGTAATAAAGGGGTTAATACCAGCTTTGTTTTACAAGCTGGTATTAAGCCCGAGATTCTTAATGTCAGGCCACGTTTGACCCAGCCACTAAGAATCTCCAATAAAGGGTTAAAAAAACACAACACAGAGAAAATTTTTTATTTGAAATAAAAAAAAAAGCCATTAGAGACTCCATCTTTAATTAAAAAAATCCTCTTCCGTCCGACGTAGTCCAAAACGCGATGTTCTCTCTGCTACATCCCCTGTGCATAGATAGATGTCTATGCACAGGGAATGAGCAGACTGAGAACAATCTCAGCACTGCTACATCATCTCTGTGAGCAGGCGGGCTCTAGGACCCTGGAGCTGCACAGAGAAGACAGCTGGACTCGGCTCGCAATGTAACAGCAGTTATTTGCGAGTTTCCCTGCTATCACTGGCACAGTAGCCGAGTCTAATGCAAACAATGGCAATCCTAGTTTTGTCAGCGTTTGCCAATGATTTGCATTGGACTCGTGCGAGTAATCACTGGGAAACTCGCAGAGTACCGAGTCCTACGAGTCCCTTACTACTCGCCGAGTAACGAGTCCTAGCGAGTAGATTCGCCCATCCCTACTCTACATCAAGCACACTACTGTGTCTGCCATACTCACTGTCATGAGATATGGCTGTCTCCAAGGCTTCCACTATAGCAGCTGTTGTTTCAGTGTCAATAGCGAGTTTCTCTAATTTCATAATTAGGCTTTTCTCTGTCTTTCTCTGCTTAAATGTATACTTTCTCTGTGGTTCTTCTTGTTTCTAAGGTTGTTCTTTCTGTTTCTCGAGATGCTTGCTATGGTGCCTGGTTGACTCACATATTGTGCATTAGCTTCAACAGGTGCATATTGCACATAGGTGATAGGTAGTCTTTTTGTAATTTGAACTGACGATTTTGAATTACGTAATTCCATAAATTCTCCATTGCTTCTACTAAATGTGGTAATGAAGGATGAGCTTTGTGGCTCTCATAGTAGTCAAACATGATAGTGGAAAAAGCCATGCACAATAATCACTTCTCATTTCCCATGTCTCAGAGCCAACCAGCTAAGCTACATACAAATTGGTCATTTGACTTCTCCTGAGGATTTTATTATTAAGTTAAATGTCTCCTTTATTAGGTCATCAGTATCAGAGTAATCATTTCCAGTTTTTGGTTTCTTTCCTCTTTTGTGCTCTCACTAGTAGTCCTAAGATGGAGTACCAGCAACTGGTTCTCTGGTTCTCTAGCCACTGTTGTTGGTGATGGCCCTGGCCTGGCTTCTGTTGATGTCACCGGGAGTATGGCAGGGGGACCTAAGCTCAAACATTCTTCTGGGCCTTATTGAGGGTCAGAATGTAGTTGGGCATCAGTCGTGGCCTGTGTCACAGAGTGGAACACAGAGTAAGCACAGGTCCAATATTTAGGAATTGCAGTCCCAGGCAATATTGCACCATTGCGCCCCCTTTTCTTCTTTTTGTCTTTCACAGAGTGGAACCCCCACACTGTCCATTGAGTTGTCCATGTTGTCGGCCTCGGGAACGCAACTTACACTTCCCTCAGTGCTGTGAAGAAACAAAAAAAAAAACATTCATTAAGATTGCCATAATTTGTTACATTTGTCGGTTTGTAAATTTGAAACTTTGTTATAAACTGATGCCCTTATGGTGCGTTTGCACAGGAGAATAGTGATGCAGATTTTTGTCTCCAAAAATCTGCACCTTCAGACAAAATATATATGCAAAAAGTCAATTGTAGCTAGCTTACCCAGATCGTAGTTTACCCTTGGTCCAGTCATCTGCGACAGATCTGCACAGAGATGAGGGAAGCACACCCTCCTGCAATCGCTTGGAACCAAACAAATAAAATCCAGCATAGAAACCCTTATTTTGTCATTTTTTTCTTAAAATCTTTTTATTCTTCAAACATCATTAAAAAAGCATCATTCCTTTTCAGACCAAGTATGTACATTCAGTGGGCACTTTATGGCAGTATAGAAGACACAGCTGTCCAGGAAAAGACTATGCGTTTTGAGTTAAAATGCTTAGTCTGTTCCTAGACAACTGTGTCTTCTATACTGAAATAAAGTGCCCACTGTATGTACATACCTGGTCCGAAAAGGAATGATGCTTTGTTAATGATGTTTGAAGAATAAAAAGATTTTAAGAAAAAAATGTCAAAATAAGGGTTCCTCTGCTGGACTTTATTTGTTTGGTTTTAGACAAAATACACAACTAAAAAGTCCAGCGAAGAAACCTTATTTTGGCATTGTTTTCTTAAATTTTTTTTATTCTTCAAACATCGTTAAAAAAGCATCATTCCTTTTCGTACCAGGTATGTACATACAGTGGGTACTTAATGGCAGCCTGCTGAAACAGCACTACTCCGCCTATCCCTCCTCCAGATTCCCAGCACCACAGCCTGCATAAAGTATGAGACCAGGGTGGGATCTGGTGCCTGCATTATACGCGGGTGCAATGTTCTGACATCATGTGATCTCAGCTCTCAGGAAGAGATCGCGAAGCATGCCCTTGAACTGAGAGCTATGCGCAAGTGCCAACACCGCTCTCATGGAGCAAAGGAGGGTTCTGGAGAGTCTAGGAGGAAGGGGTAACAGCAGTGAGGCGTTCAGGTCCAGGGGGGGAGTATACCTCCCGGACCTAAACTAATTTCTTATAAAGTGATCATTTTGGTGTCCCGGGGGTTAGGGGGACTAGAGCCACCTTCACAAAATGCAGCATAGGCACTGCTGAAGGTGGCTTTTTTAGACTAATAGGCCCTGGGAGGGAAGGGTGTGTGTGTGACAGGTTCCATTTAATACGAAAAAATCAAGAATTGACATGCTGCAGATTTTCCCACACTAAAATATGCAGCATATCTGCTGCGTATTTTAGTGGCACCATGCTTACAGGAATTAGCAAAATATATAGGCTTTGCTGGGAAAACACGCGGCTGCAGATTTGGTGCAGATCTGCAGCGTATATACAGCAGATACGCACCAAATACACAAATTACAAGCAAAATATGAAATGTGCGAATGGACCCGCTTAACATAAGGAATAGGACCTCACCATGAAATGGACTTTTCTTTTGTGGTGCTGCACATCCGCTTTTATTGCCTTTTTGGAAATCACATTGAATACAATCATGAATGAATCCCACCATTTTCAAATATCTTTCTCTACAATGGCAAACAAAAAAATTAGGATTCAAATAGCACACTAATGAAATGACAGGTAATAATAACTAAAGATGAGCAAACTTTGCTCAAACATGTTCACTAATTTCAAACCCAGACCAAATTTGGCAATGTTCGTTTGGCCCCTTGAAACCAAATGGTTTGCTGAAAAGTCGGAAAATGTATGTTTTGTTAGGTAATTGTTCAGATATCAAAATGCGTAGGTGCCTTTTGGCAGTAATGCTTCTGCTCTACGTTATCATGAGAGTCATTGTCTAGGATAGCAGGTGGGAGGGGAGAATGTGGTTGCCACATGGGGAAGTAAAATCCACATTTCTTCACCTTATTTGGAGTTCTGCCTGCAGTTGTTTGGTCTATCTACTTTGTTTTGGACACAGCCTTTATGGGATTTATTTGCACCCAAACATATGTATAAATTTGTGCTGTCCTATTTTTTAATTTTTATACAAAGATACATACCGTATATACTCGTGTATAAGCCGACCCGTGTATAAGCCGACCCCCCTACTTTTGCCCCAAAAATCTGGAAAAACCTATTGACTCGTGTATAAGCCGAGGGTGGACCCCAGCACAGGTATACAGCCCCTAGCAGTGTGGTATACAGGCCTCCCCAGTGGTAGTATACTGCAGCCCCAGTGGTAGTATACAGATTCCCCAGCAGCCCCAGTGGTAGTATACAGATTCCCCAGCAGCCCCAGTGGTAGTATACAGATTCCCCAGCAGCCCCAGTGGTAGTATACAGATTCCCCAGCAGCCCCAGTGGTAGTATACAGGAGCCCCAGCAGCCCCAGTGGTAGTATACAGATTCCCCAGCAGCCCCAGTGGTAGTATACAGATTCCCCAGCAGCCCCAGTGGTAGTATACAGATTCCCCAGCAGCCCCAGTGGTAGTATACAGGAGCCCCAGCAGCCCCAGTGGTAGTATACAGCAGCCCCAGCGGTATACAGCAGGCCCCCAGGGGTACATATAGCAGCCCCCAGGGGGTACCCAGCAGCCTCCTGGGGGTACCCAGCAGCCCCCTGGGGGTACCCAACAGCCCCCTGGGGGTACCCAGCAGCCCCCAGGGGGTACCCAGCAGCCCCCTGGGGGTACCAACAGCCCCCTGGGGGTACCAACAGCCCCCTAGGGGTACCAACAGCCCCCTAAGGGTACCAACAGCCCCCTAGGGGTACCAACAGCCCCCTGGGGGTACCAACAGCCCCCAGGGAGTACCCAGCAGCCCCCGGGGGTACCCAGCAGCCCCCTGGGGGTACCAACAGCCCCCAAAAGCTGGAACTGTCCCCCCTTGTAAGGGCCCCCCCCCCCCGCTGCTTATACATTACCATCCCGGTGTACTGATCGGCGCCGCTCCTCGGTGCTGCGTCTTCATCCTCCCGTCCGCGCTGGCTGCATCCGGGATCTCCGGCCGTCGCGCGATGACGTCATATCGCTGCAACAACCGGAGATCCCGGATGCAGCCAGCGCGGACGGGAGGATGAAGACGCACCGAGGAGCGGCGCCGATCAGAACACCGGGATGGTAATGTATAAGCAGCGGGGGGGGGCCCTTACAAGGGGGGACAGTGCCAGCTTTTGGGGGGCTTATATGAACTGCTTCCCCCTGCCGCTGATTGACAGGGGGAAGCAGTGCATATATAATGAGCGGCCCCACGTGACGGGGCCGCTCATACAGCAGCCTCCCCCCGCCTCCTCCAGCCTCCACAGCCCCGGGACACAGCCCCCCCACTCCATGTACCGTATATGACCCGTGTATAAGCCGAGGGGGGGACTTTTCAGCCCAAATTTTGGGCTGAAAAACTCGGCTTATACACGAGTATATACGGTAGATAGATATTAGAAAGTGAGATAAAATTAAAAAATAAAAATGAATTGAAACTGCTTTTTTTTCTATATGAAATGCTCTTTTTTCCCAAAAACAATAACAAGGAAAAACGAGCAAATACGCTAAAATAAAAGTAAAATGCTATAGTGCATAAAAATAAATAGTGTACTTGGTGACATTATTTTGATCAAAAAAATGTGCATGCCATCCCACACAGCAAGGTAACCCCATCGGGACGGTCCCTACCTAGCAGCACTAAAACCTTACCATAAGTCTATGGTTTAATACTGCTAGATAGGGACCATCCCGATGGAGTCACCTTGTCGTGGTGGGATGGCCCGCACTTTTTTTTATCAAAACAATGTCACCAAGTACCCTATTTATGCACTATAGCATTTTACTATTATTTATTTTGGGGTGTTTGCTCATATTTTCCTTGTGGTTGTTTTTGCTATTATAAGGCCCGTGTGAACATTCACCTACTGCATGGTTACATTTTGTTTTTTGACTCATTATTTTTCCCAAAAAATTGAAATGGGCTCCTCCGTATTTTTGGCAACTGGTAAAGGTTAGGCAGGCGGCTATGGGCTGCCAGCCTTCACTGTCTGGTTTTACCTTTGATGCCAATCAAAAATACAAGAGAGCTCTATGTTTGGTTAGCACTGCAGACTTGCAGCGCTGAGGTCCTGGGTTCAATTCCCACCAAGATAAACATCTACAAGAAGTTTGTATGTTTTCCTGTGTTTGGTTGGGTTTCCTCCAGGCACTCAGATTTCCTTCCACATTTCAAAGACATACTGATAGGATATTTAGATTGTGAGCCCCCAATGAGGACAATGTTGCAAATGTATGTAAAGCGCTATGGAATTAATAGCGATATATAAGTGAATAAATAATATATTATATTATCATTATATTTTTTATTATTTAAATAAATAATTGTGCGGAAACAGGGTTGTATATGAGTTTTATTCCAAACAAATAATTTATCTCTGTTTTTTTACAATTTACTTATAGATTGATAATGGCCAGGCCTCATAGAGACCTGACATTATTAATCTGGCCTTGGTGTCAGCTGAAAATACTCATCTGACATTAACCCCTTATTACCCAGCCTACCACTGCACTAGGGCAACTGGAAGAATGGCGTAAGTGTCAGTTTTGGCGACTCTCATGAAGGTTCCAAATCTTGGGTCTGCAATTTTTAGCATGGTGGCCCAGGAAGCAGGGTCCTCACCACGGTGAAAATATAATCCCCCAACTGCCTGGTTATGCCTTGGCTTGCAATCAAAAATACAGAAAAGCCCACACTGGATTTTTTTAAATTATTTTTTGAAAAAACTAAGGGCTCCCCTGTATTTTTGATTGCCAGCCAAGGTAAAGCCAGGCAGCAGAGGCTAATAGCCCATAGAGGCCTACTTTACCTGTGCTATTAGTAGAAAAATACAGCGGAGCCCTGCACATTTTGTTTCAAAACATTATAACTTAATTTAAGAAGAAAAAGTGTTTCTTCGCTAAAATACATTTATTTTTGTGTTTTATTGTGTGTAAAATACTCACCAGTTCAATCAGCCATCCAACATCGATCCACATACAGCTACAGCCAGACATTGTTGTGGTTTCATTCCTTCACAAAATCTCCAGCAAAATTCCCAAAATGATGATTCCTGATCCTGGTAAAATCATTTCCTGAAATCCTCTTGCATTTTTGTTTTTAAAAACATGGTGAATATGCCCACAATGTGAATCAAATATTTACTGTCTGAATAGCCATCCATATTTGCTGTATTTACATGATTACAATGGGGTCAATGGAGAAAGACACTGTACAAAAACAGATCAATGACATACTGCAATTATTTCTGCAGCCAAAATCTGCATCAAATTTGCATTGTAAATAGACGCAACCTTGTTATGGCACTTCTGAAATCCCATAGACTTTGCTGGCTTCACAATAGAGCTCGCGTTTTTAATGCAGGGTTCACCAAATAAGCAATAAAAAAATGGATCAAACAAGTAGTGTAGGCACAAGGCCTAACACTCATCTGGATTAAAGGTGGCAGTTTAAGGTGTGATTATGGCCAGGGTCACATTTGCGTTTTGACCCTGGCCTGCCGGAATCTGGTTTTAACTTAGAACTTTTTCCAGCGCCGCATAGCGTTACCGCTATGCGGTGCTGGAAAACGCAGTCCCTAGTTACCCGATGTTTACCTTAACGACCTGTCACACAGGCAGCGGCTTGGAGTGCGCTTTACAGCGCCGCACAGGAAACGCTGTCTGCAACGGTTTCCTGTGCGGCGCTGTAAAGCGCACTCCGAGCCTCTGCCTGTGTGACAGGTCGTTAAGGTTAACATCGGGTAACTAGGGACTGCGTTTTCCAGCACCGCATAGCAGTAACGCTATGCGGCGCTGGAAAAAGTTCTAAGTTAAAACCGGATTCCGGCAGGCCAGGGTCAATGCGCAAATGTGACCCTGGCCATATTGTAGTCAACACTTGAACTTTGTACCAACACTGGCCTTTTCTAACCAAATCTTTGGAGTAACGTATAAAGGACAGCACACAGAGAAAAACTTTTTTAACTAACCTTCTTAACCAACATTTTTATAAATTTCTTATTGCATGTGCTGGCTACCCATCATATACAAGATACAATTAACGCTTGTAATTTAATTGCAAATGTTAATAAGCAGTTACCATATTTTTCAGACTATAATGGTACCTTTACACGCCGCCACAACAGGATGCATACAACCCGCTACAGGCTACGATTGTAGCTTGTCGCGCCAATATCGCCCGTAATAGCGGCGTGTGAAGATGGGACGACACAGCCGGCTACAGATACCTCTGTATCCGTGCACTGCCCATAAACAGATGGCTACATCGCCGATTGTAGCGAGCTGTATCGGCGTGTAAAGAAGCTACGGAAGGGAACTCTGGACACCCGGCGATGTAGCTGCAATGTAGCTAAGGCGTCACCCAGGCTCCGTGTTACCGCGCCCCATCTGCGATCATTGGTGGAAGATGGTGCGGTCCGATTGGTTGTCGCCGCACAGGGCGGCATATTTAAGGAGCTGACGAGTCACACTACACAATTGCTCGAGCGTCAAACATTAATCAGCCTCCTGCGATGCCTGGCCAATCATGGTATTATTGCTTTGTCCTATCAGCGTACGGACGTCTCGTAATCCACAATTGTAGCACGCCTATGTGCTGTCCCTGCTGCACCAGGTACGCCCATAGTAGCTGGTTGTAGCAGTGTGTAAATGAGCTACAGACGGCTACTTGCGACACCCGGCGATGTAGCTAGCTATAGATGTAGCGTAGCGTAGCGCACCTTGTGGCGGCGTGTAAAGAGGGTGCGTTTCCCGTTGGTAACCGTTCGGGCGTGCTCGTGCACGTGAAGTAGCCGTTGGTATCCATCCTGTTGTGGCGGCGTGTAAAGGTACCATAAAACACACTTTTTTCCACCAAATTTGGGGGAAATGTGTGGACTTCAAATTATAGTTATTATAGTCCAGATATACAGTGTGGGGCTATATCTGTGGGGGGCAGAGGTGGTGGAGGGGGTCACTGGAGGTTTGAGCAGGTCATTGATGGGAGGAGCAGGCCGGTCAGTAACCACGTTGGCCAGCTAATTGAGCTCATTTTATATTCACTGCTCTCCCCTGCCCATCACTTCTCAGCACTGAAGCCAGTGTTGAGAAGTGTTCGGGGGAGCAGCACATATTAAATCAGCTTAGCAGCGGGTCCAATTAAAGATGGTGGATATTCACCGCTTACTACGCACACTAAATTAGGAGTGGTGAATATCCTGGCAGACAGATGATCATACTTACTGTCTGTCATCATTTTCTGATCTTATCTCGGCAGCTGAGCTACCAGCCTATGGAGCTCGGTGCATGACTTTGACATCATGTTCATGTATTGTGTGCCTACATGCTGCCAGTGCTTAGTTTTCACCATGAGAAGAGGATGTTGTTCTGCAGCACATGAGCAATGGACGGTGGGTAAAATTATTTATTATTTTAAGGGTTCATCACGGATGGGGCTATAAACCTGGATGGGGGCAAATACCTGGATGGGGAAAATACCTGGATGGGTGTATATACCATGATGGGGCCAAATACCTGGATGGGGGCATATACCAGGATGGGAAATACACCAGGATGGTGCCATATACCAGAATGGAGGCATAAATCAAGAGAGGGTATAAATCCAGATAGGGCCATATACCTTAATGGGGTCATAAACCAGGATGGGCCATATACCATGATGGGCCATATACCTGGATAGGGCATATACCAGGATAAGGGCATACAGCTAGGGATGAACAAGTAATCAAATACTCAGACTCGCTATACTCATGCCGAGTAGATCGTAATACTCGGGTATTCGGTGCTAGTAGCGAGTACAATGTTAGTCAATGGGAAATGTGAGTAATTGTCTGCTAAACCCAAAAAAGTGTTGTGGGGCTTGAGGAAGAGGCTGAAATGGGTGCATGAGTGCCATAAAAGTGGGTTATGATGGCGGAGATCTCCTGACAGCTCAGTGTGTAATTGGTGTAAAGAGAGCAATCTGCCCTAGGGGCTGTGTGATGGTTAATGCAGGAAGAAGCCACCCATCATCATCATCATCACAAGGGCTTCACAATTCCTTCAGCTCGGCGGGCCCTGGTGCAGCTGTAGGCGAGGAGCGGGGGGGGGGAATGGGGGGTGCTAGCAGCTCTAGGTGAGGAGCAGGGGGGGTGCTAGCAGATTTGCGTGCGGCTCCCACCTGCGCTTCCCTCAGTTAACCTCATCTCCTCTGACACAGGGTCACGGGGGGCCCCCTACAGGTGCTTGAGGGGCCCCCTACCTGGTCGGGGCCCAGCTGCACCACGGTAGGTCCGCTCCTGAGGCATAGTGTCTCCAAAAATTAGCCCAAGGGTCTGTATCATGGTTGATGAAGGAAGCAGGCCTCAAGGGCCAAACAATTATGAAACTAGGACTAATAGGACTGCTAGAATAGTTTTTGCAGTGCCCAATGTGCAGGAATAGTCATATTATCTCCAAAAATTAGCCCAAGGGGCTGTACCATGGTTGATGAAGGAAGCAGGCCTCAAGAGCCCAACAATTATGAAGCTAGAACTACTAGGACTACTAGCATAGTTTTTGCAGTGCCCAATGTGCAAGCATAGCCATAGTGTCTCCAATAAATAGCCCTAGGGGCTGAATGATGGTTGATGAAGGAAGCAGGCCTCAAGGGCCAAACAATTATGAAGCTAGGACTACTAGGACTACTACCATAGTTCTTGCAGTGCCCAATGTGCAGGCATAGCCTTAGTGTCTCCAAAAATTAGCCCAAGGAGCTGTATCATGGTTGATGAAGGAAGCAGGCCTCAAGGGCCAAACAATTATAAAGCTAGAACTACTAAGACTAGTAGCATAGTTCTTGCAGTGTCCAATGCGCACGCATAGCCGTAGTGTCTCCAAAATTTAGCCCAAGGGGTTGTATTATGGTTGATGAAGGAAGCAAGCCTCAAGGGCCAAACAATTATGAAGCTAGCCTAGGACTACTAGCACAGTAGTTGCAGTGCCCAATATCCAGGCACAGCCATAGTGTCTACAAAAATTAGCCCAAGGGGCTGTGTTATGGCTAATGAAGGAAGGAGGGTCTCATCACAAGTGCCTCCGATGGGAAATATTAATTAACGGAACATTGTTTTTAGCTTAGTGACTATGAGATACATGTTGCAGAAGAAGTTTAAAACATGTGTAAGAAGAAGAAAAGGAGTTTGTATGGGAACGGATGGACAGACCTAGTGCCCCTATGCGCTCAGCTGCGTTCGGTGCCCCCAGTGAAACTGGCAGAACGTATGGTGCATGCGCTTGGTCTTGACGCACCCGGAAACACCCCGCGGGGCGTTTCCGGGTGCGTCAGAGCGGACGTATGCGCCGTGCGCTCTGCCAGTTTCACTTGCGTTTCTCACTGGCAGAGCACGCGCTCAGCTGTGCTCTGCCATAGGACAGAATGGGGGCACCGAATGCAGCTGAGCGCATAGGGGGCACATGTATGCGCTCCTGCACTAGGCTGCCCCAAGCCCTAAATGGCCCTGCGCTTGCATTTGCGCTGGCTCAGGGCAGGCAGGGCAGCCTAGCGCAGGAGCGCATAGATGTGAAAAGAGCCGAAGTATTACACGCGCAAGTCACCACACAAGACAGCTGTGCTGGCTGCATGTCACTTGTCGAGTAGCGTGTGTGCTATTCGGTGTGAACACAGAACCATAATGATACAAAAAAATTTTCCTGAGGTTTAAGGCTATAAATTATGTGCGACAGTCACCACACAAGACAGCGGTGCTGGCTGCCTGTCCGTTGTGCAGTACCGCAGTACCATGCGTGCTATTCAGTGTGAGCACAGCACCGCAACGCCACAAAAAAATTGCCCTGAGATTTAAGGCTACATATTATGTGCGTCAGTCACCATACAAGACAGCTGTGCTGGTTGCGTGTCACTTGTAGAGTAGCGTGTGTGCTATTCGGTGTGAACACAGCACTGCAACTGCACAAAAAAATTGCCCTGAGGTTTAACGCTATATATTACTTGCGCCAGTCACAGCACAAAACAGCGGTGCTGGCTGCCTGTCAGTTGTGCAGTACCATGCGTGCCATTCAGTGTGAACACAGCACCGCAACGGCACAAATAAATTGCCCTGAGGTTCAAGGCTAAATATTACACGTGCCAGTCACCACACAAGACAGCGGTGCTGGCTGCTTGTCACTTGTAGAGTAGCGTGCAAACTATTCGGTGTGAACACAGCACTGCAGTGGCACAAAAAATTGCCCTGAGGTTTAAAGCTAAATATCACGTGCACCAGTCACCACACAAGACAGCGGTGCTGGCTGCATGTCACTATTGCCATAGCATGCATGCTATTCGGTGTGAACACAGCAATGCAACGGCAAAAAGGTTGGCCTGCAGGGGTAAATATGACCCCAAAAATAGCTTGGAAAACTGTCACTACTCCCTGACCTTATACTTTCAGCTCTGAGAAGAGCTGAAATATTGCTGACTGCACTTTGTGATACTGTAACGCTCTTGCCTGTCTCCCTGCACTACAGTCACCTAGTACTACAATACTGGTAGCTCGCACAAGAGCTTTTGGGTTTTACAGAGGATTTCTGTATGATTTGCACATAAACATCTCTCGCTATCAGCTGCTCACACTCTCACTACACTAGCTGTGTTCTGCATGCAATGTGCAGAAAATGGTGGCGGCAGGGCTTATATAGAGCCTATGAGTCATAGGCTATGACTCATGTATGACGCTCGGTGGCCAGCCAATCATAGTAATGCCACAACCAAGTAGGCTGTGGCACTACTGTAATTGGATAATGTTGGGCAGGAGATCCAAATGCTGCGAGGCGTTTAGTGAAATACTCGCTATGTTTTGAGTACTGTGAGTACGACATTACTCGCCGACTACCGAATACTTGCGATTATACTCGCTCATCCCTACATACAGCATAATGGTGCCATATACCAAGATGGGGGCTATATACCAGAATGGAGACATATATACCAGGATGGGCCATATAGGATGAGGGCATATACTTAGATGGGGGTATAAGCCAGGATGGACCGTATGCCAGGATGGGACAATATACCAGAATGGGCCATATACTATGATGTTGTGTGCATAGACCAGGATGGGGCCATATATATCAGGATGGGTCATATAGAATGAGGGCATATACCAGTATGGAGGCATAAACCAGAATGGGGTCATATACCTGGATGAGGGAATATAGCAGTATAGTGCTATATACAGCCATATACCAGGATAGGAGATATGTATACCAGGATAGGGGATATTATTACCAAGATGATAACAATATATCAGGATGGGGGACATTAGTACAGAGTATGAGGACATTACAGCATTAACCATTTCAACAGCAGATCCCTCTTCTCATGACCCTATTTTTTAATTAATTTTTTTTCCTATTTGACTCCTCTAACACCTGGGTGTGTCTTATGGTCCAGTGTGTCTTACAGCCAAAAAATATGATAATTGTATTTGTGTTTATAAGCTAGGGCTTATTTTTAGTAATGGGTAAACTCGCCAATGTTCGGGTTAAGCGGGCAGAACTTTTTTTAAAGTTCGAGTTTGGGACCGAACTTAAGTCTGAACCCTGAACTCAGACTTAAAATTATGAGATGGGGCTGAAGCCTCTGCAAAAAGAAAGAAGATGGTGATTAAACAGCAGTATTTTACTTACTGGCTTCCAGGCGTCCGGCCGCTTCTGGGGCCGCTCATTAACTCCCTAGGTATTTGCTGGTGAGGGGCTCAACAGCCAATCACAGACCCTGTCACAGAGAGTGGGCAACAGTTATTATCTATTGGAGTAATGTGGAAACAGACCATACATTCTAAGCATGTAGATGCTAGAATGTATGTGATGTTTTCAGGTTAGTCCAACAGCCAATCACAAACAACCATTCTCTTTTCCAGCATCTGTGATTGGCTTTTGTGCCTCTCACCCATTAACTTACATATAGTACTGTAAAAATGAATAAATAATTGCTAAAAATGAGGTAGTGCTTCGCTTTGATTCTAAGAGCAGATAAAACGGGCAGCTAGGGGCTGCCACCCCATCTGCCTGGCTTCCTCTCGGCTGGCAATCAAAATACAGGGGGCCCGTGTTTTTTTAAATTATTTAAATAAATGATGTTCAAAAAAAACATGGGCTTCCCCCTATTTTTGATTGACAGCCAAGGTAAAACCCAGGTAGCACAGGTCACTTCATCAGGGTATCAGTTCGCCACGAAATGCTTAGGCTGAATAAACAGAGTGTGTGTGTTACTCTGTTACTCTTATTGTGGTCAGCGCGGCTTCTATCCATCCGGTTCTAATTTCTCCAAGTGGATCCTTACTTCTCGCCGGGAGCCTGCTGTGACCATACGTGCTTGTCCAAGGGAGTTGTGACCATTCACAACCAGACCAGGTGATGCCCTGATGAATAGCATAGGCTAAATAAACAGAGTGTGTGTGTTACTCTGTTACTCGTATTGTGGTCAGCGCGGCTTCTATCCATCCGGTTATAATTTCTCCAAGTGAGATGCCCTGATGAAGTGGCCTGTTTGCCACGAAAGGCGTCGGCTAAATAAACAGAGTGTGTGTGTTACTCTGTTACTCTTATTGTGGTCAGCGCGGCTTCTATCCATCCGGTTCTAATTTCTCCAAGTGAGATGCCCTGATGAAGTGGCCTGTTTGCCACGAAACGCGTCGGCTAAATAAACAGAGTGTGTGTGTTACTCTGTTACTCTTATTGTGGTCAGCGGGGCTTCTATCCATCCGGTTCTAATTTCTCCAAGTGGATCAATAAGTTTGATGTGTCACATGACCCTCTTCCCACTGAAAAAAATAAAGTTGGTTCCAAAATGGCCAACTTCAAAATGGCCACCATGGTCACCACCTATCTGGAAAAGTCTTCCCCCTCCCATATACTAATGTGCCACAAACAGGAAATTGATATCATTAACCATTCCCATTTTATTTAGGCGTATCCATATAAATGGCCCACCCTGTAGTAATTCCACTGGGGGAGGGGGTATCTGAATCATGCTTTTTGAGACTTATACTGAAACTCCAATGTAAGTGCTCATAATCCAGAATTTAAATACAACTATCTACCCCACCACAAAAACACTTCCTTGTGAAATTAATAAGTTTAGATACATACACAACAGCCGAATACAGCTGTTAGTTACCACCGGTCACCATCTGTTAACCCATGGCCAGATAGTTTGAGGACTTGGATATTAAAAAGGCTATGTTTGCATCAAAGATCTTTAAATGGTTTTAATACAGTGTGCTAGGAGACTTTCAAGTGTTTAGGCTTATTTTTCTGGCAATTGGATGCTTTGCAGCATTGCAATTTCATTTTTATTGAGAATATTTGGCAGTACTGATGAATTTGAATTGTGAACATTCTTCTTATCTCTAGTTTAGTCTCATCACCCAACTAACACGCTATACGTTACACACCTGTTTATCAACCTATGTATTGTCTTTCCAATTCGATTTATTATTTATCTAATTCTTGATTTTAAATTATTTCAGATAAGTTACAAAACTAAACTGCAGTTCCAATCAAGAAAATAATAATGTATTATTCATGAAATGTCTAATATACTGTATCCTATATCTAAGTATGAAAAGCTACAGTCCCAGGGTGCGATGTCAGCTATCCAGACCCTCAGACAGATGCTTGAGTCTTTTGGACACATGAATGCGGTGTGGGGTTTGGATTATCTAATACATCTTTTATGAGCTTTCGAGGTAGATATTGATTTACAAGGCAGACATGTAAATGGCACTTTAGAGACAGTTTTCTTCATTTTGGAGAAAGGATTGGTTGAAGTCCCCCAACTTTTCTATTTGTTTTCTCTAAGGAGATTCAGCATCCATTGAAATAGCATGTTCATAAATTTGCCTTTGCAGGAATTTTCTGCTGCATTCCATTACCTTCAGCCATGATATATTTATGCATTTTTGCAAGGCTTTCCTTTGCAGCAAATGAATGTCAATTTACTACAGATTGAATGTTTATCATGATAGGTACTGCCAGCTAATATGTCTGAACATTTCTTTCCAATGTATTTCGATACTGAGCTATTGCGTCTTTTTAGATAAACAATTTATATTGTACTTCCAACTAAAAATGAACATTTCATATTGCTACAGAATCCACCAGTCTAGTAAGTGTGGGAAGTCATTTTTTCAAAGTTCGTTTGGTTTTACCACCATGATGGCAGAAAATGTGATCATAAGCTTATATTTCATGGGAATCTCTCTAACCAGTGATTGGCAGCTTTCTGTCTATGCACAGTGTACACAGAAAGCTGTCAATCAGTGGTGTGGATCTACAATGGATAAAGAAGTTATTTTATCATAACTGTAGTAAGCAGCTCAGTAAGTGATACATCACTGGAATCAGGGTCATACCTCTGCATCATGCATCTCTCAGATGGAGTAAGAAAAACCTGGTTACAAATGCATGCATTATATAGGGTCATTACAAACAGAATTATCTATTTCAAGTGTTTATTTCTGTTAATGTTGATGATTCTCTGGAACGGATTACCAAGAACAATTCAATTAATTCCAAATATCCATACCTTCAAGCGAGCGTTAAAAACACATCTCTTTAGACTAGCCTACTACCTCACCTCATCTATAACTATTCCCATTCTGTCCTTCTCCAAATCTGGCCTCTTGTATCATCTTTCTACACCCCTATGCATTATATAGCAGTTTATCTGTACTTGTGTTGGTGAATGGTTCATGCAGCAAAATGTGAATCCCCTATTTATTATATTGATGGCTGGACCATATATGATGGCATTTGTTACTATTACCTTTTGTGTCTCCCCTGTTTCCTCATAGATTGTAAGCTTGTGAGCAGGGACCTCACTCCTAAGGGCTCAGTGATGTATTTATTTTTTGTCTCATATGGTCTGTATTGTATTATATTTGTATTGTCTCATATTGTGTTGTATTTTATCATATTATTGTATTGTATTTTATTATATATTATTGTATTGTATTGTATTGTATTGTATCGTATACCCTCTGAATTGTAAAGTGCTGTGGAATATGTTGGCGCTATATAAATAAAAATTATTATTACTATGGCTTACAACCAATGAAACCCAAAGGTTATTATCTCAGAAAATTAAAGTAGGGAGAATGAAGGGTTAAAAACTGCACTGCTGTATTCCTTGAGACATCAAATGATGAATATAATATTGAGTTATTAGTCAACGTGTTTCAGGGCTCCCAGAAACGTCCTGAAAGATGGGAATATCACATTGATTTTGGATGATATTCTAATTCATTGAGATGCACTAGTACTTATAGGCTAAAACCCACTGGATTATTTTGGAAAAAAACATCCTTCATGTTCACATTCAAGCTAAGTTCTACAAGGACCATTGCTTACTTTGATCCCAATTTTGGAGCTGACAGACTTATTTAACTTCTTATGAACTGAGTCACTTTGTATGTCAACCGGTCTCATTTTAGGGTCAATTATGTGGTAATAATTGAAATGCTTCAACATATTCCGGTGATTTTGAGATTGCTTTTTTTGAAGACATGACATACTTTATGTTAAAACATAAACAAAAAAAATGAAGCATTATGCAAATAATGTACTATGTATTAGATTCAAATCAAGCGACTGAGGCAAAAGGTAAAAGGAAGGTACTACAAGTGATGGCTCCACATAATGGTTCTACAAACAGATTATAGCAAAGGTATGCAAGAGATGTAACAGGAACAGTGTGTCCACAATATACAATGTCTTCAGAAAGTTTCATTACACTAGGACACATACAAGCTGCTACAATACATATCAAAGGCCATAGGAGTTAGAAAGTGCAAGTACATGTTCTAGGGATAAAACCCTCATCCATAGCCCTGTACACTATCACAACAACCTAGGTTTAATGAAGAAAACAACAGAGTGCACATCAGGAAAATAAACCAAGCTGGCCCTCACTCATACCCTAATGTACGTTTTGCATAACGTAAATCAATGAACAGGCACAAGTATAGTAGACCATGTTTGGCTGGGGTCACACATAGAAGTCCGTTTTTGGAAGTGATTTCCATGACAAATCCGTTTTTTGGGGTGCTTTTTGAGCCTCCTGCACCTCTGAACGTTTTTTGACTCAGTAATTTTTTCATTAAAAACGCATGTGCGTTAACGGCTCAAAAACGGACAGAGCAATGTTTTGAGGTCCAGAAAAAAATGGACAGGGTGTTTATTACATCCAATACGTTTTTCTGTCAGTTTTTGGACTTAGAAAAAAAAATGACAAAAATGAAGCCAAAAACGGACCAGGGGCTTATGTGTGACCCTAGCCTAAGTGTTACTACATAATATCATGTGCCTGATCACAAACTCACGTGAACCATCCAACGAAAGGAAGTGGGTAGATCACTGGCAAAAATACCCAACTGAGCATATTTAGGTCCAACTTTGCTCCTGGTGAATAATTTACACCTTTCAGGAGACCTTAAAGTAGAAAAGGGATTTTTTTCAAATCTGATTAGTGTCAATTATGTGGTAATAACAGGAATGCTTCAACATATCCAGGTGATTTTGAGTTTTTTTCAAGACATGATGTACTTTATGTTAAAAGTAAATTTTGGCCAATATTGTTTGCATTTATTTTATTTAATTTTTTGAAATGTAGAATTTTTATTACTTTAAATCAGATGGTTATACCACACAAAAAAGTTAGTAAATAATATTTACCACATATATATTTGACTTTACTCTCTCTGGCTGGATCATAGGCCAGATAGACTCCAAAGAGTCTCCATCTGGCTCAATTATAGTTAACCACTCCCGCACGGCGCTCACATCAAAGCCCCGACATCTCAGCTTATCTCATCAGCTGAGATGTCAGGGTAACAGCACCGATCGGATCCGGGATCCGATTGGCGCTGTTAACCCCTTGGATCCCGCTGTCAACCACTGAGAGTGGGATTCAAGTGGCCTCAGCGGGGAACGCGCTATTCCCCGTCTGCTCCAGAGATCCCGCGATAATATCACGGGATCTCCGGCGCTCACGTGACAGCCCAGGGTCCTGGCTAGACCTTGATGAGTTGCAGCTCATCGGTATCTCCCAGAAGCGATCGGACTGTGCAGCAGGGTGCCTCTCTATGGGGCAGTGTAAAAATAAGAATTAATAAAAAAATAAAGTTTTTAAAATCCTGTAAAAAAAAAATATATAAAAGTTCAAATCACCCCCCTTTTTTGCCAATCACAATAAAAGTATTTAAAAAAAAAACACACGTTTGGTATCACCGCGTTTAGAATCGCCCGATCAATCATCGTATTAAATCTGTTAATGAGACCCCTAAACTCCGTAACGGAAAAAATGGTCCTAACGCCAAAATTCCGTTTTTTTGGTAGTTGCAACATTGCCATAAAATGCAATAATGGGCAATTAAAACTGCGGATCCCCCAAAAATGGTATCATTACAAATGTTAGCTCAAGACGCAAAAAATAAGCTGTCACACAGCCCCAGATCCTAAAAAATGAGGACGCTACGGGTCGCAGAACTTGGCGCAAAAAATCAGTTTTTATTTTTTTTCAAACTTCTGAATTTTTTTCACCACCTAGATACCAATAAAGATATACATGTTGGGTGTCTACGAACTCGTACCGACCCGAGGCATCACCCCGTCATGTCGGTTTTACCATATAGTGAACATGGCGACTAAAATACCAAAAAAACAAACATGTTATTGCACTTTTTTGCAATTTCACTGCATTTACAATTTCTTTGCAATTTCCCTGTACATTATATGGTAAAATAAATTATTGCATATGAAAGTACAACTCGTCCTGCAAAAAACAAGCCATCATATGTCTATATTGATGGAAAAATAAAAAAGTTATGGCTGTTGGAAGCAGGGGAGCAAAAAACGAAAATAAAAAATGAAAAATTCTAAGGTCATGAAGGGGTTAATGTCCAGTCAGGGATTTCATCTAATTTTGGTATTTCATAGATTTACACAGAAACCCCGATATAAGCAATCAGCGTAAAGTGCAGGATAAATGCACACTGAGTCATATTGTGATCTTTGGGAGGCAGAATAAACATTTATTAATTACACTGTTCAATGTGTGATATAAGTGATTAGACGGTTGTATTCTTTGGGTCGATACGATTACAGTGATACCAAATTTATATAAATTTCTTATGTTTGGCAGCTATCACACCCTAAAAATTGCTTTTTCATAAAAAAAGTGTTTGAATCACCCTCTTTTGGGAACTATAATATTGCTCGTTTTCGGAGTCTTGATTCTTGCAGGATGAGTTGATATTTTTACTGGTGCCATTTTTGAAGCACATTATATTTTCTGATCACTTTCTTTCCAGGATTTCTATTTGGGACTGTGGTAAAGTGATAAGAAAGCTTTTTTCTTCAGGTCATTAGGATTACAAGGACTCCATTTTTATGCTTTGTTTTGCAATTTTTACATACCGTAGTTAAAAATATTTATAGAAAATGTATTCTGAGAGCCGTAGTTTTTTTTATTGCTCCTACTGACGGTAGATTGTTTGTTTTTTTGCAGGGCAAGATGTTGTTTTCTGTAAAACCATTTTTACCTACATTCACCTTTTTGATCATGTTTTATTCTACTTTTATTTCACAAGTATGGTGAAAAAGCATAGTTTGTTTTTTTGCCATTTATTTATTTTTGTCTATGATGTTCACTGTAGGGTTTAGGAGGTGTAACATATTTTCAGATTGTGTCATTCCTGACATAGTGATAACAAATATTTGTATACTGGTGTAATATTTAGAGTTAAAACATTTGCATTAGTTTTTTTTTCAGATTTGCTATTTTTTTTGTACTTTTTTACTTTTTAACTTGGTCCATTTAAGGGCATTGTTCTCATGAATTGAAACAGACATGTAGTGCAATATATGAGACCTTGCCAGGTTGCATAGACAGAATTCTTGCCTATCACTGAATATATCAGGCCACCATACCTGGCACACTATAAGATCATTGTTTTTCCCCCAACTGTCATGATAACCACCATCACCCTCTGATTTGTCATGAAGGGAGCCCCCTCCCTCCCACATCTTTCCAAAGGACACAATCGATCTCGATCTATCTTGGTTGTTACTGCAGATGCTCAGTTGTCATCTGTGCCGAGCTGCTGTAGTGATCATTCCGGAAGTGCTGATAATTCATGCTGTGATCAGTCAGGTTGACTGACCAATTACAGTGATTAGAGAATGGCTACAAGAGAAATGGGTTCCCACTTCTCTGGCCATGTCAGTCAGCAGTCACTGGCCACTGTCAGTATGGAGTTATCCCTGTATGTTAACACAGTGACAGTTAAAATTTATGATGGACATAACATGTCATGATGAAGGGAAATGACACCTGATCATGACAACCTGTGTCTGTCATTGGTCATTAAGGGGTTAAAATAAATTGCAATGTATTCTCTTGCTCTACCCTCTCAAACTGCAATCCATGAGGATTGAATTAGTTTATCCTCTGAGCCTTGTTCCTTACACCTTTATTACTTCATACCCTTGTCAGTTATTATGTGTTGTCTCATAATATTACATCTTGTTAGTTTTATATTTTGGAGTAGATTAATACTTACACACTTTGTAACTGTACTGAAAAAAAGATAAGTAAAATTCACAAGCTGTAGGAATGTCACCAATCTACCCTAAGTCATTCAAGAAAATTCTAGATATGTGTTGATATCATACCTAGGACTCTATCTAAAATATTAATAAACTCAGCAGTAGACATGAGCAGATCTTTTAAAAATTCTAATTTGTTGACTTCACTTAAAGAGGACCTGTCACCCCCCATGCATGCTGATTTAATAGCAGCACTGAATGCAGCATGTCTGCTGCATTCAGGCAGGGGGTCACCCATCCCTTAAGCCCCCCTGTACCCTGAGAAAATTTGAATGTAAAAACTTACAATATGGAGCCAAATAGGAGGTGGCTAGAGGCTGGAGTCAATGCTCTTCAGAGGGCAATTTCACGCCCCCTGAATATAATATCCTCTCTCCGCAGCCTCCTCCTGCCAGTCATGTTCTCCCTCGCCTGCTGTATGAGACGCAGAACGCAGGTGCAGAGCTAGGGATCATATTCCTCAGTGCTGCTCAGCTGCCCCACCTCCTGCGGTGATGTCACAGCACCAACCCCACCCTGCTCCATTCATTACATGGAGCAGGGTGGGATAAGCTGTAACATCAAGGCAGGAGGCGCGTCGGCCAGCCTCCAGCGGTGACATCACCACCTGTCCCCTGTCCTGTGAATATGTTTCCTAAACTTGGCCCCATCCTGATTCACATGTTCCACAAACTGGTATATATACATATCCCCATCTTGGTATTGATGTCTACAATCCAGGGCCCCTTCCTGGTAAATATGACATCCATCTTACTATATATGTCCCTATCCTGGACCCTTTCTAGATACATATCCCTGGTACTTATGTCTTGGTCCTAGGCCCCTTCTTGATAAATATGTCCTCCATCCTGGTTTGTGGGATATATGTTCCTTGTTCTACCTCTAACACATAAACAAAAAACATTCTACTCAGCTTCCCTGCTTCCCACATTCTGTGGCATTCACCTCTGTAGTCAGTACAGTGGCCGGTAGCTGATACCTGTGTCCATGCCATGGCAATGCATGACGTTACCGCCTTCTAACACCAATGCATGTCATGCCATCGTCAGCTGCTGACAATTGATCAGTGGCATGCATTGCGGTGAAGGGACCCAACGCGTCTTTGCTTCACAATGCATTTCAACTGGAGGTGCATCCAGAGGTAGACACTAAGATCGGCCAGTCCCTTCTACCCAAAGGCCTGGTTGTGACTGCGACCATTATACCCCTGGAGCTTACATGCTACAGAAAAAACTTAGCCTGTGACTTTGAGCATGGAAAATGCCATACAAATTATGCTCCACTGGGAACTGATGATCTGTGATCACCCAGTAACTGGCCATCATTATAGGAGGTATGATAATCTGTAACTGTCATAGCTGCAGGGCAATATAAAGAAACACAATGGCATTTGCCATCTCTATGATGATTTGACACTGTGGGAAATGATGCTAGCCTATTTATTTTATTTATTTTGAGAACCACAAATCGAATGTCCATATATTAAAATTCTCTTGAAACTGTAAGTTTAGCTGACAAGGTTAGATAAAGGTTCTTATCACTCTAAATAAACAGAGATCTTTTATTATGTTTTCGCCACCATTAAATTAGCTAATCTCTTCATCTGGGGTTCTGCTATTTCCACTATGTAAGAAATCACTGCAATTTAACAAAATGAAGCATTGTTACAATAAAAAAGAATAAGGTGTTGGTGCAATATAGAAGAAATATTGCAAGTCCAGTCACTGCTGCAACAAAAACAGCTCAGAAAGATAGCTTCAGCCTTGCTCAATGCTTATCACTGACGGCCCCTGTTGTTATTATTGTTCTGATAGTATAGACATTGCAATTGCATTCTTAAAAGCAAATCATAGCTACCAAATGAAATATTTCCATTGAAGATACAATCTAACTTCCAGATTATCACCCTTCCTGATTATCTAATACATTATGTTGAACAGTTTTATATTGTAAGTAAAAATGATCTAATCCATTTCTGAATTAGTGTAATAAAAAAGCAGAACAAGGTTTATTTTCACTAATATATGAAATATCACTTTATTTTATTACATTAATCAGAAATATTATTTGAAAACAAAATATTTACTTGTGTTAAGGAATGTAATGTCCCCAATAATTTGGTTAAGAGCCTAACAGCCGTGCTCCACATTCTGTCTTGCAGAATATGCTCTGATTGCAGTAGATTTAACTTACAGTATCAAATATTTCCACGTGAATGACTGAAAGGAACTAGCCATGATCAGATACCTAACACCAGCTGTTTCTCTCTATTCAATCCACAGTACCTCATGTCTGAGACGTACATCAGGTGACCTAGCATTACAGCTAAGGGCACATGCTACCAAGAGCTGGTATTAGAATCCTAACATTAATGGAGCCTCCACCATGTGGAACAATTGTGGCACCTAGTGGACAAATTGTTTATTCCTGTATATTGTACGTGAAAGTGGGATTCAAACAAACGAGATATTACCAACAAGATGTAACCATTCATGTAGGATAGATAGATAGATAGATAGATAGATAGATAGATAGATAGATAGATAGATAGATAGATAGATAGAAATAGGAATCAGCACAAACTTCTCCAAAATAAGGATGTAATACTTGCTGTAAATGCAGTGTTCATCTGCATAGCAATATACAATCTAACAACCAGGCAGCACTCCAATGATGAATGAAAAAGGACACGTTTAATGCAGCCCCTTGTGGTGCAACGTTTCAACCCAACAGGGTCTTTTCCAAGCACCCTGCACTTGCTCCTTACAAGATGCAGCTTCTTTGAGTACTGTTGTCGAGCTTCTTATGTCTGGTGAATAAAAGGAGGTTGTTTCTTCAACAATTTGAGATTTTGAGTCTTTTAATTCAATGCTATTGTAGAGATTTGTGTTAAGTGACCAATTTTTTTTTATGCCACAGTTTTAGTGTTAATTTAGTGCAGGGATTTGCTGTCAAAATATATAAATCTATTGTTACCCAAAGGTGATGGCTAATACCTTCTTTGATATAGTTCGTGTAAGCTTATTTCTATCCCCCATTTTCTTCAAGATGCCTGGACCATCAGTGCAATAAACCCCTGTACCTTGTGCTACCTCTATCCTGTTGTAGATTGTAAGCTCTTTTGAGCAAGGTCACCTTCATTTCTTGCTTTATTTATTGTATTTTCTTTTTTATACATTGATTCTATGCCTATTGTTTTGTATCCAATTATTGTACTGTATTTGTTCTCTACTGTAATTACTTACTGTATTACATTTTCTGTACTCTAACCCTACATTGTAAAGCACTGCGTAATATGTTGGCGCTATATAAATAAAGATTTATTATTATTTATTATAGTTGAGCTCTAGGTTGCCCTATAATTTCCTTGGCTAGGATGTGCAATACTCTATGACTCTGGCTGCTTCATCTGCTCATCTTCCTTTTTAATATATTTGTGTCTTACAGTATGTGTTTTTAATTTCCATCAATAAATTAACTTATTTGATTAAACACTCATTGATTATTATATTATTTATTTTACTGGATTATTTTGGTGGGGATATGGTGTCTTTTGTATACTCTAAATTTTTAACTGAGTAATTAAAATATATGTTTGTGTATTTCCGTCTTTTCACTGGGTCATAGATGTATGGAGAGCTTGTAATCTTCTCATTTGGGAAGCCCTAATCCACCCTTGGTTTTGTGTTTAGTGTTGAGTGTTTTATGCTATGGCCTTTATTTAGCCATACTAATTTTGTAATCAAATTTTTAAGTAAAGAAAAAAATAAACTATCAAAACTACACAAAACTTTATTACAACAGAAACTCATTCTTTCCTTAATAAATGGGAACCTGAACTAAACTCATCCTTTAGTTCTGATGAAATTAAAGTAATTCCAAAGAAAATGCATACTTTTTCAATATTATCTAAATATCAAGATATGAACCTCATGATCATTTCCAGATGATCCCCTTTATTGGTGGCATTAGAGTTTGTCTACTTAAGTGACAATTTGCATATGCAATTTCCCAGAGCAGCATTGCTGTTTTAAGTCTCCTCATCTGCTGGCTGGCAGAATGGTCTCCACAAGGAGAATAGCTGTTCCCCTAGACCTTGTCTCAGCCTCTCATACAGCCAGATCAGAATTCCCACACACTGCACTGATGAAGGGCAGTCACCCCAAAACACAGTGTCTGCAGCTGGGGGTTCTGATCTGGCACAAATCCTAAGTCATATTAAAAGGCTTGTTAAAGAGCCGATTATGACTTTTAAGATTGCTACCTTTATTGGTGGCTTTAGAGTTTGCCTACTTAAGTGACAATTTGTATATGCAGATGATAAACAGACATTCTGCAAAGCAATCCCACCTGGCAAACTGCTGGAGATGTATTCTAGAATTTACTACCTGTTTTCACATTTGTTTTATCTGCTCTAAAATTAAAGAATTTTAGGAAAAAATTAAAAATCATATAGAAAAATGTTCTTTACACCAAAATAAATCTTATTCCTGACCTCACTCTACTTAATGTAGATATCCACCATCAACATATAAACAAATATTCTATAATCCTTTATCATCTGAATGCCGCAAAAATATCCATTGCTAAACATTGAAGGGACAATGACCCCACTACCTTGCTAGATGGAATTAAGAAATTAAAAATCTCTTTTGTACCGTTAAGAAAACCTGATTGTTCCACTCTAAGAACAAATGCCTGTGTTCTTGAAAAGTGTAATTTATATCAAAACTCAATAATTTTGAATTAATCTTCCCCTTTTATTAAAGCATCTCTTTTGTTACTCTGCACATAGTTAATGCTTATGCTACACATAACCTTTATTCTTAGATATGCTTTCACTCTATGCTTGAGACATGTCTTCGCATTCCCCTATGTCTTCACCTTTTACGATGCTGGTCCCATGGCACCATCTTGTGACTTTAACTTCTGACTTTCCTAAATTCAGAAGTTATGTCGCAAGCTCCTAATACATCTACATAAAAGCCAGAACAAGTCTGTCATGGAGATGTTTTGAGTTGTGACCCACAGAACACTCCATGAATAATTGTAGGTGCAGGCAGATCACAAATTACTGGAGACTGAGCAAAGCAAAGATGAAGCATCTGGAAGTTTAGCATAATAAAAGGGTCAGGGAACGAAGATTTATAGCACTGTTCCAGCAGGGCAAAAATAATGCCAGAATGGTGCTTTAAGTCACCGAAAGAGTTAAAGAAGCTAGACTTTTCATCACTGCAAATAATGATTCAGTTTTATTACTATAGTGCTGTATATTATTGTTGTTTTAGTTTCGTTTATCAAAAAAAGTTAATAAAGCAAAAATTGGCAAATTAGTGCCTGCTGTTCCAGTGATGCATCTACACTGTTGTCCCCAGTCTTAGTTCTTAGACTGCAACAGTGACTTTTTAATAACAGAATATTACCGCTGCAGCCAATCACTAGACTGAGCAGTGAAGCAGTTTCAGTTGAAGCTTGTCATCAAAAGACCAGAGGTATCTGGTGATGAGGAAGGGGAGGGTCTCTAAGGCTGCTTTCACATCAGCGTTTTTTTTAAATCGAGGCAGATGCGATGAAAAAAACGCATCTGCCACGATTACCGCATAACCGCTGCACTTGCGGCACAGTTGCGGCAAGCCCCATACAATGTATATGCGAGCTTGCGGCAAGTGCGGTGTTGGCATTTGCGGCAGGTGCGGCCGCGAAAAAAAACGCGGTCAGCCGCAGTGTAAACCTGACAGCTCCGGACCCGATTTGCAAACAGAATTGGAGGGCAAATATGCCCTCCGTTCTGGTTTGCAGATGGAGATAGCTGATAGCAGCCGCAGCTGCTGAAATGTCAAGATCGCAGCCATCGGGGAGCTAGCCACAGTCCTGAAACCTTTGCAGGGGACAGCTCGTGGTGCTGAAGTTTAGCAGCGCTCACTGCTAAACTGGAGCACCCGGTGTCTGGCTCCTGGATCTGATTTTATCTCGGATGTGGCGCGATCCGGCGCCATAGACTCTCATGTTAGGGAGCACCGGATCATGCCGGATCCTGGAGCATCCGATTTTGAGCGGTTTTGGCCACGGACACAAAAAATGCTGCTTGTTCCGACTTTGTGTCCTGGGCCAAAAAACGAAAGTTGCCGGATCTTCCCGGACAGCAAAAAAATGGATGGCATTGTTTTAGGAATACTATGGGGCCGAAACACTGAAAAACGTGGTGTGAAGGGCTCTAACTCAGGAGTGGAGGAAAAGCATAATAGAAAAATGTCACCACTTCTGTATTTATCACCCACTCATGGTTTGGGCTACATAAAATGATGTGAAAAACTGACCAAATACTTAACATTTGAAGGTAGCCTTTTCCAGCATTTAGAGAAAAATCTTTGAATATATGTAGCATAAATAAAATCTGAAAAATGTTAAATCTTTCAGTTATCACTTCATTCTTGCAGTAGACATTCTTTCTAAGGTTGGAGTCACATTGCCGTATGACTTGCGTGAAGATCACAAGAAAATGCCAGGACTGGCCGGCAGCTCTGCTGACTGAGAGTGTCAGCTGCATGTATTTCTATGCAGCTGACATGCTCAGGTCAGGAGAGCCTCACCGGTCTGGGTGCATGGGTCATGTGAATATGTGAATATCTATATATTTCAATATGGATGGTATTCACTAGGACACTGTGCTTGAAGAAGGTGTTGCTACACCGAAACATTGCAGCACTTTGGGCTAATTAAGGTCCACTTTTTGTAATTATTTTGGAGTGCTGCCTGTTTTTTTCTTTTTTAGGATTTAAATACCTTGGACATTGCATTGTTACAGGATTTTTTGCACTCACTGTATATATATATAAGTTTGTGCTGTTCCTATTTTCACTTTTTTTTATATATATATATGTATGTATCTAATATATAAAGTTGAGCAAAGTTGTGTGTGTATATATCAAGCCATGCCCACTCCACATAACCACACCCACTTCCCATAGCCACACCCACCTCACAAAGATGAGACTATGAATTAAACCCCACCCACACCACATGGCCACACCCACTACACATGACCACACCCACACCACATAGCCACATCCACTTCACAGCACATCTCCACAGAGCCATGCCTCCTCCATTGCTTCACCCGCTCCGCATAGCCCCACCCACTTCACAGCCACATCTCCACAAAGCCACACCAACTCCATAGCTCCACCCCTTCATATAGCCCCACCCTCTTTCATAGCGCTGTCTCCTTTATTGCCCAGCTCCATTATTGTGATGTCTCTATAGAATTTAGAATACTAGGTTATAAAATTCAATCACAAAATTTTGCACACACACACCCCATTTGACTCGGGGTTTGTGGGAGAGGTGTCAATTTTGGGGGCAGGTTTGGGGGGTGGGGGTGCAGGTTTGGGGAGTGTGGGTATGGAGGTGTTTTAGGGGGGCAGATTTGGAGGGGTGCAGGTTAAGGGGTGTGAGGGGGCATTTTTTAGGGAGGGTGGAAGTGCAGGTTTGGGGAGGGTGCGGGTAAGCAGGTTTAGGGGTAGAGAAAGTTTTGGGGAGGGATGGAGGTGAGGGATACATTTGGGGGGAGCACAGGTGGATGGGGCGGTTGGGGGAGGTGTGGGGGGCATATTTGATGCATACAGTGGAGATACATACACACACAGACATACACTCAGCTTATAACTAAGAACAGTTAGTTACTCTGCCAGGGCAATGCCAGGCTCTACAGCTAGTTGTATATATATACTACATTGTGTTCCAAATTTATTATCTTAAATCACATAGGGTTAATTTTGTTTAACATCAGCTGCAAGTACTGAAATAATGCACAATAATGAAAGAAGTGTGGGTTTATTATGTCGAGACAGATTTGGAATGTACGTATGGTCAGTGAACATGATCAATGACTGTTCAAGAATGCCATTGATTGAATCAATGAATTGTATTTACATGATAATCACACTTAAAGATTATCAGAATTCATCATTAACAGTCAAGTCTTATTATTATATAAATTACCATAATTAACTAGAAATAAATCCAACAAACTATACCATTTTAATGCAATATTTGTAATATATAATGCATTATGATACTATATGTTGCTACATCATGTCTTATTTGTCCTAATCTGTCAACTGCTTCATAGATTAGGAACAGTCATTCAGAGCTTTTATTATCAGCACCACAGGGTTTCTAAAGTGGTTATAATCCCTACGTAGTTGGCAATTTTTAATTTCAGGCATCTAAGAAAAGTACCGTAGGTTAGAGAGGTTGCCTAACACGTAAAAGAAAAAAAAATCAGTTGCAAATATTATGAAACAAAAAGTAATCATTGCTTTTTTCTTCTTTCCCTTGGTGGCTAGCATATTACCATTCATTTGTAAAGACAAAAGGACTGCTGAAATGCTGCAGGGATTTGGAGCTGATGCTGACTTTTTGTCATTTTTATAACATTTTCAGTGTGATTTTTTAAAGCAGAACTTCTGCCTTTTGTTTTTATTTGATTGTTAGAGTCATGCTTTAAACCTAAGCTCCCTGCCCCTTGTCTTATACTCACCTTCCAGTGGATTCACCTTCGTACAGTGACTGTCCGGTGAGTCAGAGGGGATTTGTTTCCTACCAGCAGCTCCAGTGTTTCATGGAGGTGCCAGAGATCACAAATCAATAAAATTCTATGATTGCCTTGTTCTGTCTCTCATAGAAAAGCATTGATTGCAAAATTTCTGACTTTCGGCTACTTAGAAGTTACGTCACAATATGTTACCTCAGGACCGGAGCTGCGTCAGTAAAGGCTCCATTACACATAACAATGTCCCAAAAATACGACCCACGATGGGGATCGTTGGAACATCGTTATCTGATTGCTGGTGATCTGTCACACAGGCAGACTCACCAGCGATCAGGACCAACAAGAATGTTGGTAACCAGGGTAAACATCAGGTAACTAAGTGCAGCATTGCCGCTAGTTACCCGATGCTTTCCCTGATCACCAGCCTCCCAGCGTGTGCTGTGTGGCGCTGGGAGGTTTTTCATCGATAAATTTATGGTCCTGGCCATTCTTCCACGATCAACGATCAACTAACTTATCGTTGGTAGTTGATACGTGTCACACGCAACGATGTCGTTAACGATATCGTAGTCTGTGACGGGGCCTTAAGAGCTGAAGACGCAGAAAGTTGAGTGTATGATGCAGGCAAGGGGTTTTCATACAATTGAAACCAGAAGTTTACATACAACTTATAAAAAGACACACATATGCATCTTTTTCATGATCTGTCATGAAATCAGAATAAACCTTTACCATTTAAGGTCAATTATGATTACCATAATTATTAATATTTAGCTTCAGGTGTGCTTTAAAATACATCCATAGGTGTGTTTCTAATTAACTTAGATGTTGCCAAATAACCTATCAGAAGCTTCCAAACACATGACATCATCATATGGGTTGTCCTAACTTGTTTAAAGGCATAGTAATCTTAGTGTATGTAAATTAGTGACTTTGCAAAAAGTAATAAATGTCTTAAAACATTCTTTCTCTCACTCTCTTTATTCTAGCATTTGGCAAATATTAATAATTATAGTAATCCTAATTGACCTAAAATAGGAAAAGGTTTATTCTGATTTCATGTCACATAGTGAGAAAAACATGCATATATGTCTTTTTATATAGTGTATGTAAACTTCTGGTTTCAACTGTATAAAGTGGCACTACAGTGCTGAAAAAAACGCTGATGTCATACTTTAAGTTGGATAACCCCTGATGCAGTTTATGAAAAGTGGCTAGATATGCTGGGATGATCCTACTTCCCCCTCCCCCTTCCACAATATGTAGCTTATTACTGGGCAGGCAATGCATCAATTTAAAAAACAGAGTAACAAAAAAACTAAGATGTAGTGGTGATTCCATTTTTATCATAGTGTCAGAACTAAATTCACCTTTGTTTCTTCTAATCAGAATGTATGGGCTTTCTTAGACAATAAAATCCTGCTCACAGTTTGCAAGTTTATTTTACTTAACTAAAATATTAGTTTAGTTTTTTCTTACGGTATTTGTTTACTTTTTCTGTTTGTAAGTATATTACATAATCATATACATCAACTTTGATGCAAATTCAATTTGCCAGGAAAAAGTTAAAATATTCACCTATCATGAGCCCTTCCCATATTCGATTCTCTACCGTGAGTCCTACAATCAACTATAAGTAATTCCTACTCTGTTCTGAAGTTGGATGACCTTTGTAGTTTGTGATTGGCGGCAGTGGTCTGGTGACTAGAAGAGTGCTTATCAGATGTTTCTCTGATGACATATTCTTTTCTACACTGAGTGCAGAATTATTAGGCAAGTTGTATTTTAAAGGATTATTTTTATTATTGATCAACAACTATGTTCTCAATCAACCCAAAATACTCATAAATAGCAAAGCTTAATATTTTTGGAAGTTGGAGTGTTTTTTTTTTAGATTTGTCTATCTTAGGAGGATATCTGTTTGTGCAGGTAACTATTACTGTGCAGAATTATTAGACAACTTAAAAAAAACAAATATATTCCCATCTCACTTGTTTATTATCACCAGGTAAACTAATAACAGCACAAAAATTAGAACAAAACATTTCTGAGATGCAAAAACAAAACTCCAAAAAATTAGTGCCCAATATAGCCACCTTTCTTTATGATGACACCAACAGCCTTCCATCCATAGATTCTGTCAGTTGATTGATCTGTTTACGATCAACATTGCGTGCAGCAGCCACCAGACAATGTTCCGAGAGGTGTACTGTTTTCCCTCCCTGTAGACTCCCATTTAGGAGGGACCACAGGTTCTCTACAGGGTTCAGATCAAGAGAAGAAGAGGGCCATGTCATTATTTTTTCTTCTTTTAGACCTTTACTGGCCAGCCACACTGTGGATTAGCTGGATGCATGTGATGGAGCATTGTCATGCATGAAAATCATGTTTTTCTTGAACGATACCGACTTCTTCCTGTACCACTGCTTGAAGTTGTCTTCCAGAAACTGGCAGTAGGTCCGGGAGTTGAGCTTCACTTCATCCTCAACCCGAAAAGTTCCCACAAGTTCATCTTTGATGATAACAGCCCATACCAGTACCCCGTCTCCACCTTGCTGGCGTCTGAGTCGGAGTGGAGCTCTCTGCCCTTGACTGATCCAGCCTCTGGCCCATCCATCTGGTCCATCAAGAGTCATTCTCATTTCATTAGTCCGTAAAACCTTTGAAAAATCAGTCTTAAGTTATTTCTTGGCTCAGTCTTGACATTTTATCTTATGTTTCTTGTTCAAAGGTGGTCGTTTTTCAGCCTTCCTTACCTTGGCTATGTCCCTGAGTATGGCACACCTTGTGCTTTTTAATACTCTAGTAACGTTGCAGCTGTGAAATATTGCAAAACTGGTGGCAAATGGCATATTGACAGCTTCATGCTTGATTTTCCTAAACTCATGGCCAGTTAATTTGCGCCTTTTTTGCCCAACACACTTCTTACGAACCTGTTGGCTATTTGCCATGAAACACTTGATTGTTCGGTGATCACGCTTTAAAGGTTTCGCAATTTCTAGACTGCTGCATCCCTCTGCAAGACATCTCACAATTTTGGACTTTTCAGAGTCCGTCAAATCTCTCTTCTGACCTATTTTGCCAAAGGAAAGGAAGTTGCCTAATAATTAAGCACCCCTTATATAGAGTGTTGATGTTATTAGACCACACCCCTCCTCATTACAGAGATGCGCATCACCTGATTTACTTAATTGGTAGTTGGCTCTCAAGCCTATACAGCTTGGAGTAGGACAACATGCATAAGAAGTATCATGTGATCAAAATGCTCATTTGCCTAATAATTCTGCACACAGTGTAGTCACCTGACCTATTAGACTGCAGAGGTCCTCTGAGTTATGAATGGAGCAGGTATCCCTTTTGGAGCTGACACAGATCTCTGTAGTGACTAGTGTTGGACCTGTGAGGATGCTGGAAGATAAGTCTGCTATCAATTTTTACTTTAAAGTGTAAAGGTCATTTCATTGAATAGAAAAAAACAATACTGCACTTGTTGTTAATCATAAGTCACATAGCAGCTAAGATAATGCTTTTTTGTGCCATATGACTTATTTTCTCAACTGTTTTGTGCACTTTTAAAAACTGCATTTTAGGGCTGTGCGAGTGTGGCCAGCAGCTGATAAACGTGTGCAGTGCAATGTGACAGCAGAGAAGGTACAAGAGTTGTGTTGAGTTGTGTGGGGAGCATGCAGCCAGATGACAGATCAGAGAAGCTTGTGTCAAGGAAAGTCAGATCCAGACACTGATCCTGACATTCAGACATTGCTCAGCACTATGCTGTAGCCTGAGCTAATCTGATACATTGTCACCTCATCAGCTGAAGTCAGGAGCTCGCACATAGTGTAGGCCCCACCCCTCCACCCTTATATGCTTATGTGGCCGTATCCAATGTAAAGATGGATATGACTGATAATTTACGTATGTCTGCTTCAGACACGGTCTAGTGGGGACATCTTGTGGAAGGTTTATGAATGGTTTTCCACCAGATTTCACTTATAAAGTATATTTGAAAGTTTATTAATATCTCTTGGTAAAATACATTACCATACTTTAAAAAGCAATAGCTTTTTCTATATAAATAACCTTTCTATAAAAACACCAACATGGCAGTCATCTGTTTCTATGAAAAACAATAAATGTTGACCATTTTACCTTGCAAAAAGCATAACAAAATTTGATACTACAATATGTAATTAAACAACCTTTTGTTTGACACTTTTTACCACCCATTTACGCATAGCTGTATATGTCGAGGTTACATTGACATGACTAATGCTTGCAGAGCTCGATATGGGTTCAGGATAGTCCTAGAAAACCTCAGACTGTTAGGCCCTCTTTACATCACGGTTTGTGCCTGTCCGTGAGGATCCTGTTTTTTGAAGGATGACACGAACAGGAACAAATTGGTATAAATGGATAGTAATTATGCTCTCAGATCCTGTTTTTTAAAGGATCCTTTTAGTGAATAACAATTGTTGCAGCCATAGGGAAAAATGGTAATGGCAAGTCTGGAAAGAGAGAGATAGAGATCTGGAATAGAAATTGGGCTGGAAGGACCATTGCATTTGTTCTGGGCATGTTCAGTAAGTAAAACCGGATCCGGGAAACTAGCCTCATTTTTTCCAGATCCGGCACTAAAGACTTCCATTATATTTGCTCCGGACTGTGCCGGATTAGTTTCTGTCCGTTTTTCTCCTGTGCACCCAAAAACAGTGCAGTCTCCGATTTTGAGTCCCAGAAGAAAACAGGACAGAAACGACTCCTGGACCGAATTAACACAAACGAATGGCCATATATGACCAATCCGACACCATGGGGATACATGGAAGGCAAAACTGGATCCCTGCCTATCCATTTAAAAACCCATACACCCGAATCCACAAAAACATGGTGTGAAGCCAGCCTTACATTTCTTTTCCTGCCAATTGAAGGCTTTGTAGTATTTGTATTTTTTTGTAAATCAATTTGCTGCAAATCAAATTTTTTGTAACATTAAATGGAGCTGGCGATTTTGCATTTCAAAAGATTATTGTTTTATTGTTACTTCTTTTTATAGATATAGTACATTGAAATTAATAGAATTTATATATTTATATGTTTATCTACTATACTGATAATCTCACCCTTTTTATTGGTGCCTATACAGTGTCTATGGAAAGTATTCTAACCTCATTAAATTTTTACTCTTTGTTTCATTGCAACCATTTGGTAAATTCAAAAAAGTTCATTTTTTTCTCTTTATTGTGCACTTTGCACCCCATCTTGACTTAAAAAACGGAAAGGTAGAATTTTTTTCAAATTTATTAAAAAAGAAAAACTGAAATATCACATACCGTATATACTCGTGTATAAGCCGACCCGTGTATAAGCCGACCCCCCTACTTTTGCCCCCAAAACCTGGGAAAATCTATTGACTCGTGTATAAGCCGAGGGTGGACCCTAGCACAAGTATACAGCCCCCAGCAGTGTGGTATACACCAGTCCCAGAGGTAGATACAGCAGCCCCAGTGGTAGTATACACGCAGCCCCAGTAGTATATACAGCCCCAGTGGTAGTATATACAGCCCCAGTGGTAGTATACAGGGCCCCAGAGGTATATAGCAGCCCCAGTGGTAGTATACAGGGCCCCAGAGGTATATAGCAGCCCCAGCGGTAGTATACAGGGCCCCAGAGGTATATAGCAGCCCCAGTGGTAGTATACAGGGCCCCAGAGGTATATAGCAGCCCCAGTGGTAGTATACAGGGCCCCAGAGGTATATAGCAGCCCCAGCGGTAGTATACAGGGCCCCAGAGGTATATAGCAGCCCCAGTGGTAGTATACAGGGCCCCAGAGGTATATAGCAGCCCCAGTGGTAGTATACAGGGCCCCAGAGGTATATAGCAGCCCCAGTGGTAGTATACAGTGCCCCAGAGGTATATAGCAGCCCCAGTGGTAGTATACAGGGCCCCAGAGGTATATAGCAGCCCCAGTGGTAGTATACAGTGCCCCAGAGGTATATAGCAGCCCCAGTGGTAGTATACAGGGCCCCAGAGGTATATAGCAGCCCCAGTGGTAGTATACAGTGCCCCAGAGGTATATAGCAGCCCCAGTGGTAGTATACAGGGCCCCAGAGGTATATAGCAGCCCCAGTGGTAGTATACAGTGCCCCAGAGGTATATAGCAGCCCCAGCGGTAGTATACAGGCAGCCCCAGTAATGCAGGCCCCCCCCAGCGTCTCTCCGGTCACCTGTAAAGCAAGCTATACTTATCAGTGTCCCGCTCGCACCCGCCGCTGCCGACATCCGCGATCCTCCATCTTCATGCGACTCCTCTTCCTGTTTCCTGTGCGCGTCGCCGGGAATGACGTCATTGCCGGCGACGCGCACAGAAACAGGAAGAGGAGTCGCATGAAGATGGAGGATCGTGGATGTCGGCAGCGGCGGGTGCGAGCGGGACACTGATAAGTATAGCTTGCTTTACAGGTGACCGGAGAGACCCTGGGGGGGCCCTGCATTACTGGGGATGCGGGGGCTGCTGTATACCGATGTATACATCGGTATGTACCGATGTATACATCGGTATACAGCACTGACTCGCGTATAAGCCGAGGGGGGTACTTTTCAGCCCAATTTTTGGGCTGAAAAACTCGGCTTATACGCGAGTATATACGGTAGTTATAAGTATTCAGACCCTTTGCTCAGACATTCATACTTAAGTCACATGCTGTCCATTTCCTTGTGATCCTCCTTGGGGTGGTTCTATTCCTTCATTGGAGTCCAGCTGGGTTTAATTAAACTGATAGGACTTGATTTGGAAAGACACACACCTTTCTAAATAAGACCTCACAGCTCAAAGTGCATGTCAGAGCAAATGAAAAAAATGAGGATAAAGGAACAGCTCAAGGAACTCAGAGACAGAATTGTGGCAAGGCACAGATCTGACAAAGGTTGCAAAAGAATTTCTGCAGTAGTCAATGTTCCTAAGAGCACAGTGGCCTCCATAATCCTTAAATGGAAGAAGTTTGGGACCACCAGAAGTCTTCCAAGACCTGGCCGTCCAGCCAAACTGAGTAATCGTGGAAGAAGAGCCTTGGTGAGAGAGGTAAAGAAGAATCTCAAGATCTCTGAGGCTGGGCTCCAAAGATGAAGTAGGGAAATAAGAGAAAATTCCACAAAGTCAACTATCACTGCAGCCCTTCACCAGTCAGGCCTTTATGGCAGAGTGGCCCAATGGATGATTCTCCTCAGTGCAAGACATATGAAAGCCTGCATAGAGTTTGCAAAAAAATACATGAAGGACTACAAGACTATGAGAAATAAGATTCTCTGGTCTGAGGAGACAAAGATAAAACTTTTTGGTGATAATTCTAAGTGGTATGTGTGGAGAAAACCAGGCATTGCTTATCGCCTGCCCAATACAATCCCAACAGTGAAACATGGTGGTGGCAGCATCATGCTATAGGGGTGTTTTTCAGCTGCAGGGACAGGGTTGTAATTTAAGAAAACATGAATGCGGCCAAGTACAGAGTTATTCTGGATGAAAACCTCTTCCAGAGTGCTCTGGACCTCAGATTCAGCCGTAGGTTCACCTTCCAACAAGACAATGACCCTAAGCACACAGCTAAAATAACAAAGCAGTGGCTTCATAACAACTCTGGGACCATTCTTGACTGGCCCAGTCAGAGCCCTGAAATAAACCCAATTAAGCATCTTTGGAGAGATCTGAAAATGGCTGTCCAACAACCTTCACTATTCAACCTGACTGAACTGGAGAGAATCTGCAACGAAAAATGTCAGGGTATCCCCAAATCCAGATGTGAAAAACTTGTTACATCATTCCCAAGACGTCTCATGGCTGTACTAGCTCAAAAGGGTGCTTCTACGTAATATTAAAGGGTCTAAATATCATGTGATATTTCTGTTTTTCTTTTTTAACAAATTTGCAAACATTTCTACATTTCAGTTTTTTTCAGTCAAGATGGGGTGCAGAGTGTATATTAATGAGAAAACAATGAACTTTTTGAATTTAACAAATAGCTGCAATGAAACAAAGAGTGAAAAATTTAAAAGGGTCTAAATACTTTCCATACCATCTGTATATCCCCAATCAAAGTCACAATGTGGTGAAACCCATCACAAGGGCCTCCAATGACAAATATTAGTTAGACTGGAATAGAAGTACTGTCCTTGTTTGTCCATTGCACAATATGCATTGTGTTTTCAAAAATTAACCCTAGTGGCTAAGTCAAGGTTGATGCAGGGAGACACCACCACAAGGGCCTCCAATGACACATTCTGTAGTAGTTAAACTGGAGTAGGAGTACTGTCCTTGTTTGTCCATTGCATAATGCGCATTGTGTTTTCAAAAATTAGTCCTAGGGGCTCAGTCACGGTTGAGTCAATGAGACACCACCGCAAGAGCCTCCAATTATTATTATTATTTATTTATATAGCATCATTAATTCCATGGTGCAGTACATGAGAAGGGGTTACATACAAAATTATAGATAAAGTTTATGTGGCGCCCCTGCGGCTAGGCGCCACAGGGTAGTATTACACTTGAATATAAAAATGTTTAATTCCTTGTAAGTTGCTAGTTCAGGGTTTAAACCTTATGGAGTCTATTTCTACACTCACTTAGGACCGCACCACTTAGAGTAGGGGGAACTGGTAATATAGTGGGTTCCACAGGTGGGGGCGGAGCTTAGGATAGAGGAAGAGTGACAGTTGACAGTTTACCTCAGTCGGTGCTGGGAAGGCAGACAGAGTGGTAGGCCTGGTAGCCCAGCTGAGTGGAGGGTACCTTATCTTTATGTGGGGACCCAGGACAGAAGCCAACAGGCCAGGGCTGGTAGGAGCCAGCTGGTCATGTTGAGGGGACACCGGTGACACGGACAACCGAGGCAGCCAGGAGTTTTTCCCTGACTGCAAAGCCGATGAGCTGCAGGCCCAACAGAACCGGGTTGCTGACAGCGCCACAAGGTACCTCTCCCCTCAGGACTGAAAACCGGTTCAGGACACTAGAAGAAACTAAAAGGGAGAGACATATACTGCGGTGCTGGAAGGGAGCCTTCTGTATCTCGGTTCCGTGTTGCCCTATCCAGACTGGGTAGTGCACAGACCTTGTCTTCTAGATATAGATGGCGGGGGAGCTCTGCAAGGGTGGTAAAGACTGAAAGATCTAGAGTCAGAAAGAAAGTAGTAGACCCTGAAAGACAAAGAGAGGACATCTAGAGACTCCATAAGAGAAACCCTGAGTTGGTAACAACATCCTAAAACCAAACTGTACCGTGTTTTGTTATGCCATCAGCCGGTACCAAGTAAAGTAGAGTTAAACTGGAACTGTTTCTGTTATTCTTCCTGCCGCAGCCTGGAGGGCTCAACATCATCATCAACATCTTCAAAGCAGAGGGGTAAGAACTGCACCACCATTACCATCACTGTCCTCCCTCACCGTCTCACCGCAATAGCTGCCCTGAGATAAAGCTCCACCTGTGGGGAGCTGTACCACACTTAGCTGCCTCATCCATCACCTCAGTGGCCGGCTGGCAGCGCCGGTACCATCTTACCGGACTCTACAGGTGGTGTCACGTTCCCCTGTAAATAACCCCTTTAACCCCCACCGTTTACCATCAACATCTGGTATAATTGATCACCAGGGCACGGCACCGGGGTCCCGACCATCCGTGACTCCCCACACAGTAGCCCCGGTGTCCGAGTCTCTTATCCACCCTTGCTCTGGTTGAATCATTTACAGTAAACAAATTAACAATGATAGACTGGGAGAGGACCCTGTCCTTGTGGAATTATATTCTGCAGGATAATGAGGAGAAGACAGAAGGTCGGGGTGTGGCAGCTCTGGTGGTGGTAAGGCGGCAGCTTGGGTGGTAGTGAGGTGGTACCATTGTCTTTGCAGGCTGTAAGCTTTCTTGAAGAGATGGGTTTTCAGGTTCTGTCTGAAGGATCCAAGCGTGGTGGATAATTGGATGTGTTGAGCTGCAGAATTCCAGAGGATGGGGGATATTCGGGAATCATCTTGGAGGCAGTTGTGTGAAGAACAAATAAGTGTGAAGTAGAGAAGAAGGTCTTGGGAGGATCGAAGATTACGTGAGGGAAGATAGAGGGAGATTAGCTTGGAGATATAGGGAGGAGACAGGTTATGGATGGCTTTGTAGGTCAGTGTTGGTAGCTTGAACTGGATTTGTTGTGGAATTGGGAGCCAGTGAAGAGATTTGCAGAGAGGAGAAACAGGGGAATAGCCAAGAGAGAGGTGGATTAGTCAGGCAGCAGAGTTGAGGACAGACTGGAGTGGTGCAAGAGAGTGAGCAGGGAGGCCACAGAGGAGTATGTTGCAATAATCGAGGTGGGAGATGATGAGGGTGTGTACATGAGTTTTAGTAAATTGAGGACTGAGGAAGGGATGAATTCTGGAAACATTTTTGAGCTGGAGGTGACAGGAGGTGGCAAGAGTTTGAATGTGCGGTTTGAAGGACAGGGCAGAATCGAGAGTTAGTCAGAGTTAGCGGATTTTGGGTGCGGGAGTGTTATGCCATTTACCATAAAAGATAGATCGTGTAGGGAAGATACATAGGATGGAGGAAAGGTGATGAGTTTGGTTTTACCTACATTGAATTTTAGGAATCGGGAGGTGAAGAAGGAGGATATGACTGATAGACACTCCGAGATTCTGGACAGCAGAGAGGTGACATTTGGGCCAGAGAGGTAGATCTGAGTGTCATCAGTGTACAGGTGGTACTGGAAACCATAGGACTTTTTGAGTTATCAGAGGACAAGGGTATAGATAGAAAAAAGTAGGAGCCCCAGGACAGAGCCTTGTGGGACTACAGCAGAAGGAGGCAGGATGAGGAGGTAGTGTGGGAGAGGGAAACGCTAATTGTGAGGTTGGAAAGGTATGAGGCGATCCAAGTCCTTTGATGCCAAGGGAAGAAAGGATCTGAAGTAGGAGGGAGTGGTCAACTGTGTCGAAGGCAGAGGACAGGTCTAGAAGGAGGAGGATGGAGAAATATCTGTTAGCTTTGGTTGTAAGTCGATAGTAATTTTGGTCATGGTAGTTTCGATGGAGTGGTGGGGGCGGAAGCCAGATTGGAGGTTGTCAAGGAAAGAGTTAGATGAGAGATGGGAGGAAAGTTAAAGCATGGACATGTTGCTCAAGGAGTTTTGAAGCAAACGGGAGCAGCGATATGGGGTGACAGCTGGGCATAGCAGTCGGGTCAAGGTTTGGCTTTTTGAGGATGGATATGATTGTGGCATGCTTGAAAGCAGAGGGTAAGGTACCAGAAGAGAACAATAGGTTGAACAGATGGGTTAGGGCTGGAATAAGCATGTTAGTGAGGTTGGGGAGGAGGTGAGAGGGGATGGGGTCAAGTGCACAGGCGGTGAGGTGTGATTTGGAGAGGATACAAGTAAGCTCTTCCTCAGTGATGTTGAAGAGGGAGGTTGTGAGGGAAGGGCAGAGGTCTGGTACATGGAGTGGTAGGGGTGGTGGAACAGTACACCATTACAAGGGCCTTCAATTACACATAGTAGTTAGGCTGGAATAGGAGAACTGTCCTGGTTTCTCCACTGCACAATATGCATTGTGTTTTCAAAAATTAGCCCTAGGGCTGAGTCACGGTTAACGCAGTGAGACACCATCACAACAGCCTCCAATGACACATAGTAGTTAGGCTGGAGTAGGAGTACTGTCCTGGATTGTCCACTGCACAATGCGCATTGTGTTTTCAAAAATTAGCCCTAGGATAGGGGTAGGGAAGTTCAGGTCTCGAGAGCCGCACACAGTGCAGGTTTTCAGGATTTCCTTAGTATTACACAGATGGTAATATAATCACCTGCACAGGTGATGATTCCAACCCTGTGCAATGCTGAGGAAATCCTGAAAACCTGCACTATGTGCTGTTCTCGAGGCCTGGAGTTCCCTACCCCTGCCCTGAGGACTGAATCACGGTTGATGCAGGGAGACACCATCACAAGGACCTCCAATGACACGTAGTAGTTAGGCTGGCGTTGGTATACTGTCCTGGTTTGTCCACTGCACAATGTTCACTGTGAATTCAAAAATTAGCTCTAGGTACTTAGTCATGGTTGACTCAAAGAGACACTATCACAAAGGCCTCCAATGACACATAGTAGTTAGGCTGGTGTAGGCGTACTGTCCTGGTTTGCCCATTGCACAATGTGCATTGTGCTTTCAAAAATTAGTCCTAGGGGCTGAGTCATGGTTGATGCAAAGAGACACCATTACAACGGCCTCCAATGACACATAGTAGTTTGGCTGGGGTAGGAGTACTGTCCTAATTTGTCAACTACACAATGTGCATCATGTTTACAAAAATCAGCCCTAGGGGCTGTGTCATGGTTGACTTAGGAAGGAAATGGTTTTCAATGGGAAGGTGTGGACATTAACAGCAGTAGTCTAACAATTTATTGGAATTAAGCTTGGCTTGCTCTCATCTGGAGGGATTACAAACTGTGGCGAAATCCAGTACTTGTTGAATTTAGTCAGAGTAAATCTGTCTGCACTTGCCATGGAGGGGTGTATGCACCTATCAGTTATGATTGCCCCAGTGAAACTGAAAGCACGCTCTGATATCACACTAGCAGTCAGGCAGGCCAGCACCTCCAAGGTGTATAAGGAGAGGTCAGGTCAAGTGTTCAGCTTGGACACTCAATAATTAAATGTAACTGAAGCATCAGAAAGGATGCAGGTATGGTCACTTAAGTACCCTTTGACCATGTTGTGCAACTTCTCCCTCCTTGGCATTGTAACAGGCACAGATAGCCCTTCCTGTTGCGTTGATTTATTGAAAATGGCCCAGTTTTAGCACATTTTCCCACCACCTCTTACGGACCTGCTGTTCGTGTCTCACCCCATTAATCCTTGGTGTTGAAAGGAGTCAGCACCTCTGCCACCAGCATTGTCTGAGGTTGATATTTTCAGCAACTGATCTACAACGGCCCTCTTGAAGGATTCCATTGTGCAACCCTTTGGTGACTCCAAAAGGAGAGAAGGAAATTTCTCCTTGTACTGTGGGTCGAGAAAAGTGGCCAACCTGTATAGGTTGTTGGATAAAATGTGTTTCATGCAAGGGTCTTGCCACAGACACTTACACATGAACTGTGCCATATGGGCCAAGCTGCAAACAGGCAAATGTTTTGTATCCCAACCAGGAGGAATAACACTTATCCTCTCCTCACGCTGCCTTGGCTCCTCCTTCTCGACCTTCTCCTCTCCAGCCCACCCATGCTGAACTGACGTGAAGCTGGGGTTGAGAGTACCCTCTGTAGCATTAGAAATTTCCTTGGTAGCACAGAAAAACAAGTAATCTCCCTCCTTATTCTCATTATCTTCCTCATCATCACCCAATGTTGCCTCAGAGTATTGTCTGAGCTGGGTAATATCACCCACTGGGAAATCTGGCTCCATAGCCACATTCTGAGCACTCAAAGCTTCACCTTTGATATTATGAAGTGATTGTTTCAACAGATACAGCAGCAGGATGGTTAAGCTGATAATATCCTGATCACCGCTCACAAGCTTGGTGCAGTACTCAAAGTTCTCAAGAATCTCACAAATGCTACCTATTCACACCCACTCGACAGTTGTTATGTGTGGTGACTGTCTCTCAGTCTCATGAACATGTTGAAGTTGGCATTCAGCTACTGCCCTATGCTGGTCACTTATCCTTGCCAACATATGATATGTTGAGTTCCAGCGTGTGGGGAGGTGGCAAATCAGTCCAGAAAAAGTGGTAGAGGAATGGCGGAAATAGGTGCCAATACGACGCACCTTCTCAAGTAGGTACAGCAAGTCAGGGTATGTTTTGAGAAATTTATAAACAACTAGGTTAAGTAAGTGAGCCATGCATGGCATGTGTATCAGCTTGCTAACCTTTAAAGCCACCACCAGTTTATGCCCATTAAAGCAGCTGACAAGACCAGATTGGAGGTGCAGGGGGGAGAGCCACTGATTGGTCTTTTCTTTTATATTTTGCCACAGCTCTGCTGTAGTGTGTGGTTTCTAACCTTAACAGATCAGCTTCAACAGAGCGTGTTGCCACTTTACTGATACGCTGCTGCACATCTCCCAACTTGGCAGTGATGGGGAGGGTAATTCAGCATAGAATGAGGAGCAGGAGGAGGGGAGAGAGGAAATGCAATATGAAGAAGTGTAAACCTGAAAGAAGTTCGGCCCACTATTCTTGGCATGGGTAGGGTTTTTGATGTTTCTGTTTGCTCCATTGTCCCACCCTCCACCTAGTTCACCCAGTGTGCCGTGACAGAAATCTATCATCTTTGTCAATAACAACTTGTCCAGTTGACTGTTATCAGGTGGACCTTCCCAGTTACAGCATAGGTGGAAGCACATTTCAGATTGTTTAACATGTGCTTGTGTAACGTGGGGACTGCACATCGGGAAAAATAGCGGTATGGCGCCCCTGCGACCAAGGTGGCCACATAGGGAACTGCAGCCAGGCAGAAAGGTAGACAGTTTGTGCACCAAACACCCTCACAGCACACACACACCCACAGGAGCACAGCACCCAACCCGGACCCAGGACTCTAGGCGGGCAAGGGGTGGTGGGGTTTAGAGGAAAGTGGGTGGGGAATGTAGGTCAGGTGACAGATAGTACAAATAGAGGAAAAGAGGAGGAAGGAGTTAGTAGGCCAGAGTGAGCTGAGAGGTAAAGACTAAAGACCAGACAGACAGTGACACATAGTTTTACAAATAATTTTTCGGATATAGAGAGTTTACACCTAAATAATTAATATGCACAATCACTTGCTAAATTTTAAGATGCTTTTATTAATTTCATCAAAAAGGTAAAATCGCAATTACAAAAGTGCAAAAGGTAGACAAAAGTAAAAATACATGGATCAGGATACAGAGGATACTGACAAGTTAATAGCCATTTCTCCTAGTCATGCAGAAAAACACATGGGAACATCATTTCTCATGTTATAGGGCAGTATAGGATAAAATAGGCGTGGTATGAAAGGACCGTTTTACAACCTCTATAGTAGGTATGTCCCTTATCACTAACCCAGTGATCTATACCGGTGTTCACAACTTCATACCTGCCCTCACTCCTATATCCACTATCAATCCACACAGGAGACCAGAGATAGAACAAGCCTGAAAGGACATTGAGAGAGAGTGAGGGGTCTCAGAGTGACAGCCTGGCTGCAGATTGTTCAAGTGTCCGGAGCAGACTGTGAATGAGAACTGTACTGAGAACTGTTGTGAACTGTTTGAACTGTGAAGAACTTGTGAGTAAATCCGGTGAACCCTGCTTCAGTTTCCCATGTCTGATTCCAGGTATACAGAACTTTTATTGTACCTTTTAACCTGTCAGGAGTTGCCCTGACCCTCGGCGGACTCATCCACCTTGCTGCAGCCTCCATCCATCCTCCTGACAGAAGAGCACTGCAGCGGTGGTCCCCTTAATGACCACAACCCGTGGGTGGCATCACAACAAACTATCCCTGTAAATACCCCTTTTACTTGTGAGAACGCGGGACAAGGTCCGGATCAATACCGCCGTGATATCCCCAGCAGTGCCCTGGTCCGGTACCGAGTACCCCGTCCCAGTGGGCTCCACAGTGGCAGCTGGGAACACTGTATTGTGGGGCAACCACAGCCAAGAGATCATGGACACACTGTGTTCCAGAAGCCTAAATGGCAACATCTGCATGGCTAGCAATTTGGCAATGTGCGAGTTTAGTATTTGTGCCTTTGGGTGTATGGCTGTTTATATATGCTTCCATTCCAAGCTCTCAGATACAGACAACTGGACGTTTCGCTAGGACAAGAAAGTGTATGTGGTTGATGTTTGCTGTGTCTGTGAAAGTGCAACTTCTGGGCAGAGGATGTATGAGTACCTGCTACCTGGACAGCAGATTGTGAAGGAGATAGCACAGGTGACATGGCAGTGGTTTGACCCACAGACACAGATTTGGTGCCCTGAGATTTCGCCCACCTACTGGGGTGCAAGGCTGACATACTGGTGGTGTTCAGGTTGACTTTGCCTTGGCCACTGCTCAACTTGGTATGGCAGATGCTACAGATTACATTTCCTCTGAAGGAATTTCAGAAATAAACTTCCTCACAGCGGCTGAATGTCCCTTTGCCCTGACATGGGGCACGGCAGGGATGCTCTTGGTAACACTTGATCCAGTTCTCACTATGGGCAAACCACTACCCATTGATGCCTGTATTGGTGCTACCTATCCATTTTCCTCTGTGTTGCTGTGCTAGCTATTCATGTCAATTGTCCAGGTCGGATTAGTGGACTCATCATCGACCACCTTGTCTTCCATTTCATCCTCCTTTCCATTTGAGACTGTAGGCTGACCTCAGGCCCGGCGTCAGCACCCGGCGCACCCGGGCAAGTGTCGGGGCCCGACTGCTTGGAGGGGACCCACCGGGCCCCTGAGGGCTAGAGTCACACTTGCATTGTGACCCTAGCCTGACGCAAGTATTGTCTGCTGCAGCGCAGAGCATTTAATGTTATGCGCTGCCAGCAACGGAGCCCATAGAAACCCGATGTTTACATTGCCAACCAGTGGTTGTCAAGGTAAACGTCGGGTTTCTATGGGCTCCAGCGCATAGCATTAAACGCTCTGCTCTGCAGCCGAAAATACTTGCATCAGGCTAGGGTCACGATGCAAGTGTGACCCAAGCCTCAGGGTCCCCTGAGCACACTGCCCCCACAGCCAGGGCCATATCCAGGGGGCAGCTGGGGGTCATTTTCAGCCTCCTGCAGCACCAGAGGTCTCCCTCCTCCCCCCTCCATGGGAGCCGACAGAGCAGCACACTCTGTGCTTACAGGACCTGTGATGATGTCACATGGAGGGGAGGAGTCAGGGGGGTCACATGATCAGCTCCTCAGTGTATGCAGGACCCTGCTGTGCTGGACACCATGAAGATGCTCAATTAGGTGAAGTTTGTGTGGGGTCAGGAGGGGTTTACAGTGTGAATGTAGCAGAGGCGAGTGTGTACTAGGTGTATGGCAATTAGGTGAAGTTTATGTGTGGGGTCAGGAGGGATTTACAGTGTGAATGTAGCAGAGGCGAGTGTGTACTAGGTGTATGGCAATTAGGTGAAGTTTATGTGTTGGGGTCAGGAGGGATTTACAGTGTGACTGTAGCAGAGGTGAGTGTGTACTAGGTGTATGGAATGGAGCCGAGTGGGTACTAGGTGTATAGAGCGGAGCCGCGTGCGTACAAGGTGTATGGAGCGGTGTATGGAGCAGAGCCGCGTGCGTACGAGGTGTATGGAGCAGAGTCGTGTGCGTACGAGGTGTATGGAGCAGAGCTGAGTGCGTACGAGGTGTATGGAGCAGAGCTGAGTGCGTACGAGGTGTATGGAGCAGAGCTGAGTGCGTACGAGGTGTATGGAGCAGAGCTGAGTGTGTACGAGGTGTATGGAGCAGAGCCGCGGGCGTACGAGGTGTATGGAACAGAGCTGAGTGTGTACGAGGTGTATGGAGCAAAGCCGCGTGTGTATGAGGTGTATGGAGCAGAACCGCGTGTGTATGAGGTGTACGGAGCAGAGCCGCGCTCCGTACGAGGTGTACGGAGCAGAACCACGTGTGTATGAGGTGTACGGAGCAGAGCCGCGTGAGTACGATGTGTGTATGGAGCAGAGCCGCGTGCGTACGAGGTGTATGGAGCAAAGCCGCGTGTGTATGAGGTGTATGGAGCAGAACTGCGTGTGTATGAGGTGTACAGAGCAGAGCCGCGTGTGTACGAGGTGTATGGAGCGGATCCGCGTGCGTACGAGGTGTATGGAGCAGAGCAGCGTGTGTACGAGGTATGTGTACCAGTGGTAGCCCCCTGCGGATTCCGCTCCCGCTCCTATAGTCTCAGCCACCTTTGCCAGCAGCATTCTTCTCCAGAGTCTCTTCTGCCGCTGTCTGCATTCTGCAGCTCAGCATGGAGGGGCACGATGTTGTCATCACTGTGCTGATATGTGCAGAGCGACCGGAGGAGACCGAAGCGGCAAGAAGAAAGGTGAGGAGAAAGAGAGATCCAGACGGCCAGACACTCCGCTAAGCTGCGGTGCCACCCATATGGCAGTGTGGCTCCATTGAGCTGCTTGCATTATTTGTGCACTTCAGGATGCTTGTGTATATACCAAGAATCCTCAGACGCACAAAAATGCAACATTTTGCATTTGAAGGGTATTTTTAAAAAGCGCAAGGGAATGCAAACGCATTTTAGCCCGCTCCTAACAACGTGTAATATACTCACTGTCAGAAACAGCTCTTGCTGGTTTCAGCAGGCACTGTTCCTGTAAGGCTGCCTTCACATAGGCGTTTTTTTAAAAATGTGGCAGTTGCGGTAAAAAAACCCCGCATCTGCCGCATTTTCCGTCTAGCGGCTGCACTTGCTTCACATTTGCAGCAAGCCCCATGCATTGTCTATGGGGCTTGCGGTAAGTGTGCGGCTATAGAGATATATATATATATATATATATAATTATAGTCCGCGATATGTACTAAAGGGGGCCCACTGAGACTTTTTCGCCCGGGGCCCACAGAAACCTGGAGCCGGCCCTGGCTGACCTAATGGCAACTGTGTCTCGTCATTATCAGCCTCCACCTCTGGAGACAGTAAATCAGGTTCCTCAAAGTGGATTTCTTCTGGCTGTAGGTCCTCAAATACTTGCGCATCAATGCATGCCACCTCCTCACGTCCCTCTTGATTGCTGCATGGTCAGAGGTCAGAGCCAACCATAGAATACATACAAAACAGATCCTTGGAGTCAGTGGCGGACCTTGTGACCAGAGGGCCCTGGTGCAGCTCCCAATGGTGAGGCCCGGGGGGAGGGGCGCTATCCACCGCCAGTGAGGACCGGGGGGGTGCTATCCACCGCCGGCGAGGACCGGGGGTGGGTGCTATCCACCGTCGGCACCAGCAGAGGAGGGGCGGGCTCAGCCAGGGGAAGCAGGAAGCTTCCTCGGTTAATCCCCTCTCCTCTGGAACACTGGCACATGGGGGTCGGCTGGGGGCCCCCCTGCAGGCTTCAGGGGCCCCCTAGCCGGTCGGGGCCCTGGTGCAGCTGCACCAGCTGCACCACAGTAGGTCTGCCCCTGCTTGGAGTGGTCAAGCTTGGGGTCAAATGTCTCCTGTGATCGATGATGAAAAGAGGATGGAGGATAAGATTGAGGATTGGATGGGCCAGTCTTCTGTGTATCGACAGTAGACTGTGTGGTCATGGAAAATTTGGTGCTGCTTGAGAGAAGTGTAGAGGCCTTGTCTGCCATCTAAGGCAGAATCCGCTCTTGCTCTTCTGGCTCCCACACATGTTTACGTTCCAGACAGGGAAATTTTTCCAGGGAAAGAGTGGATGTGTGGCACCCCATGGGTTAATGTGCCACAATAACATCACATGGGTTCTCTCCCCCACTACACACTGACAAACACTACCACCTCTGGGCCAAGAGGGGGAGCACCAGCTGCTTCCTTATATACTCTTGCCCATGAGGGAGAGCTCAGACCGTACAGCACGGTGTAGTGCTGTGAAGAGCACACTGAGAGGAGAGTTAGCTCAGTGCAGACCTAGCAAGGGTCAGAGGAACAGGAGAATTACAGACAGAGGAACACGTCTGGGAGCTGGAGTGATACCTTCACTTGCCCCAGAAGAGCGCACAGAACGGACACCGGATCCAATACTGTGTCTGGCACCCACAGCACAGTGAATCCAGGAACAGTGGGATCTCTACATGCCCTAGTACCAGAGCAAAGCAACACGGAGGGGTCAGCACAGCACAGAGGACTCAAGTTACCTAGCCAAGTGGTACCAGAAGAATACAGAGAGAGAGCCGTGAGGAATCCCAGCAGCTCAGCTAATAGCAGCAGCCAGGACACACACACAACGCAGCATAAGGACGCTGACGACCCCGGACAGGGTTGGGAGAGAGTTTAGCCCCATTACAGACTCCGTGGACTATAATCTGCACTAACATCAGCAGTAAAGCTTTGGAAAACAGCAAAACTGTGAGTCTGTGTAGTGATTGCGACCTTTGCTCCAGATTCAGCACAGAGAGCTTCCCCCTGCTACAAGCCTGTCAGCTCTGCAGCATCAGGAGAAGAAGAGAATTGCATCAGTGTCTACCAAACGTGAGTGTGTGTCACCTAACCCTTCTCAACCATCTATAACCCCAATAGACTGTACCCTTACTGCCCCGGGGGATACAGTTCTTCCCACTGGAACTATACCATCTCCGCTGCCACTCCATCACCCCCGGAGGTTCTGCAGCAGCGGCGGCCCCATCACTGGCCGTATCAAGTGGGTGGCGTCACCCGTGACAAATCCCCTTGTAAATAATTCCCCTTTTATTGCCGAGCCAGGGACACGGTCCGGACCAAGCCACCTGTGACATCCCCACTACCGTCCGGTCCGGCACCGAGTACCCCAGTCCCATGGGGCCCGACAGATGCATCAAACGTCTTCTGACTTGACCCAGACTCAGTGCCTTGTTGCGCACAACTGACAGCACCATGCCCACATCCACATCCCTGTCCCTTAACAGCATGCTCTTTTGTCATTTTGGGTTTTGATGACATATTTGCAGATGTTGATGGCCCAAGCCATGACCCCGAAAATATTGTTGTATCAGGCAGCAAAAAATTCTAGTACTGCTTTGTATTTGACAATTGGAGTAGCACTGTATTAATATTACTGATGTGGATGGCCAAAGACAAGCTGTGACCCCAAAATATAAGGGAAAAAGAACCAGTGCGTTTAGTGTACCTGGCAGCACAAATGCTAGTAGTACTGCTTTGTATTTGGCAAGGGACCTAGCACCATGCTAATGTTGCTTATGTGGACGGCACAAGACAAGCTGTGACCTCTAAAATATTGAGGAAAAAGGACCAGTGCATTTAGTGTATCAGGCAGAACAAAATGCTAGTAGCACTGCTTTGTATTTGGCAAGGCCACTAGTACCTTATTAATGTGACTGATGTGGATGGCACAAGCCAAGCTGTGACCCAAAAATAGCGGGGAAAAAAGGACCAGTGCATTTAATCAAGAGGTAGCACAAAATGCTACTACTCTGTGTGCTAGAAAAAAGAGCTCTGCCTCGGACACGAACTGTTGTTATTTAGATGCTGGATGAATAGTTTAACCTCTCCCTAGCTAATCCACAATCTCTCATTCCCTCTACTATGAGCTTGTTCAGTGGCTTCAGCTCTGAAAAGAGCTATTGTATGTGGCACTATGGAGGTAGCGACAGTCTCCTTTAAACGGTGTCCCTGCTCGAGAAACTCTCCATCCCTACACTATACTGACCTAGTATACACTGCAAGTAGCCCTGAAAAGGGCTTTTGTGTTATAAAGAGGCCTAAACGCTCACCACTCTCTCCCTATGCTTCTCCAACACTGGCTACTGATGCAATGTGCACAAAATGGTGTCAGCAGGACTTTTATAGACCCTATGATGCTGCATTGCCAGCCAATCACAGTAATATCACAACCAAGATGGCTGCAGCATTACTGTGATTGGTTAAGAAGCCCAGCATATTTAGTGGCTGCAAAGCAGGCGCCGAAACTGCTGGGCGGGAGATACGAATATCACAAGGTGAGTGTACAAATACTCGCAATGTCACAAATAACTGACTCACCGTTGCCGGATGCTCACGTTTCAGGCGATGCAGCACTTGTCACGGTTCCGCACCTGAGGCTGTGGGGCCCGGTGGTCTGCTCAAAGGGGATGAAAGGATGGGATGATTCTTGTTTGTTTGTCGTAACGCCACCTGTGTGATTCTGGTGACTGAACCGGCTCTGCTTGGGCCTCCGGGGGATGTGCGGCAGCTGGATGGGATGCTCCCCACAGGATGAGCAGGAGTCCCCGGGGCCAGGAGCTGCACTTGATGGAATACTGCAGCTCAGTAGTTGCTGTGCAGGGTTAATAACAGTTTCAAAGAAAAGCACAGAAACCAGATTCCTCTGTAACGGGTCTTTACTGTAACGGTTGGTGTGGTGTGGTTAATAAAACATTTTTATTAACAACAATCAAGTTAGCTTAATTTTCTTCCCGTCCGGGAGGCACAGCACATTTTCTTATAACGTTTCAAACATTTTTACTCATTAAACTGAAACCGGTTAACTATTGCGGACCCGGCGGGCAGGGTTACTGTTCATTTGCAATGTCCAGATTTGCCGCCGGGCCGCTCTGCTGGCAGGCAATTAAACGGGGGAAAACGTCTATGCAAGAAAAGTCATTTTCAAAACTTTTAAACTAAAGTTATAAAACGGGATTAATCTTTTTACGGGTGTAGATCACACCTGCGAACCCGGAGAGCGTACCATCCTTGATAGCCAGCATGTCGCTCGTAAGTGATGGTCTCTCCCCGGTATAAGTCGCGATTGGGATGTCCCTTAGGGAGGTGAGACTCCACGTCCCGGCGGCCCACGAAGATCTCCTCGTACACCCCCTCCTCCCGGGCAAAACCCCACCCGTTGTCCAGATTAAACGATGTGACAGTACCTGTCTTCTGGGGTTCCTCTGGTAACGGGGGTTGGCGGCGAGCTTCAACGCGAGCTTGCAGGTTGGCTTTCTCCTGGGCCCAGCACTCAGCTCTGCGGCGCCGACGTATGGCATCTTCGGACTGGCGGGTAGTGCGGACGTAGTCCCAGCGACTGGCGGTATTGTGACGGGTTAGGAGCTGATCGTAGCTTTGTACCGGCACACAAACACGGTGATCGGGAGCAGATGCCGCGGCGGCACCAGACCACTGGACCCGAGCCGCTTACAGCGGCTCGGCGTGAGCTTCCGCTTCATCCTCCTTCTCGGAACCGGTGTGTATGGAGTCCTCAGGCTCGCTGGGACTCTCGTCGTCTTCCTCTATGGCTTCGACGATCACATCGGGCTCCTCGGTAGGTCGGGATTCTTGATCGGGGTCGTCCTGTGGGTTGGGGTCTGGAACTACGGGGTCCTGCACCGTCTCATACTGTGGGGCTTCTAGGCTGCCCGCCACTTCTGCTTCTGTCTCCACCGCACCCGTTGGTAGTGGTGCGTCCTCTCCGGTAACCGGGTAGGTCTCAGTGGGTTCGGGGCTGGTCTCCGGTTCTGGAGTGGGACAGGTAGTTCGTGTTTGCTGCACAGCCCGGTGTAATCGGCTGGCTAGGCTTGCGCTCCAGCTTCGGACGGTCCACTCCATGGCCTCCATCAACCGCACCCGTAGGTCTTGGAGCGCGGTCTCCCTAAACTCGGGGTCCCCGTCGATGGGGAGGACGGGACCCGGGACGGGATTGCCGATGGCGGCGCGAGCTTCCTCCTCGACTTCTCTCATCAGCTCGTGGAGCCTCAAGGTAGCCATCTTGCTTCTTGCTGGAACCGCACCCGTGGAAACTGGAACTGGTTCCTGGAGTGAAGCTTGCTGGAACGATCTTGCCACACCTGGTTCCATGTCGTTTTGTAGTCCATGGGTGGGCTGAAGTCTTTGGTCCTCCCCCTTGGTTGTTTCCAGCAATCGGGGCAGGCAAGGATTTTGGCGCCTCTGCCATGGCCCTCCCACGAAGAGGGGCGGAGGCACGCCCTTGGGCCAGCACATTGTGTTTCACATGGCGGGAGCCGCCATTTTGGCCGAGTAGAAAAGGGCGGGAAAAGTTAATTTTGGCCGAATAAAGTTCTGTAAGCACACAATACCCGTTGGAAAACGGGCCTGTTCATATCCTGTTCGTGACGCCAAATTCTGACTCACCGTTGCCGGATGCTCACATCTCAGGCGATGCAGCACTTGTCACGGTTCCGCGCCTGAGGCTGTGGGGCCCGGTGGTCAGATCAAAGGGGATGTAAGGATGGGATGATTCTTGTTTGTCATAACGCCACCTGTGGGATTCCGGTGAATGCACCGGTGCTGCTTGGGCCTCCGGGGGATGTGCGGCAGCTGGATGGGATGCTCCCCACAGGATGAGCAGGAGTCCCCAGGGCCAGGAGCTGCACTTGATGGAATACTGCAGCTCAGTAGTTGCTGTGCAGGGTTAATAACAGTTTCAAAGTAAAGCACGGACACCAGATTCCTCTGTAACGGGTCTTTACTGTAACGGTTGGTGTGGTACACGGAATACAGTCTTTAGGTAACGGACCGGGTGATCCCAGCGATGACTGGTCTTAGTACAGAGCTCCACGGTGTTCCTCCTTTATCTAACTGTCTTCTCTAGTTGCCGTTGTCGCCTTATGGTACCTTTACACGCCGCGACGGCAGGCTGGATACATCCCGCTACAGGCTACAAATGTAGCTTGTAGCGCCAATGTAGCCCGTCGTAGCGGCGTCTGAAGACGTGACGCTACAGCCGGCAACAGATACATCTGTTTCCTAGGTCTGCTCGAAAACTGATGGCTACAACGCCGATGGTAGCGAGCTGTATTGGCGTGTAAAGAGGCAACGGAAGGGAACTCTGGACACCCGGGGCTGTAGCTGCAATGTAGCTAAGGCGTGACCCAGGCTCCGGGATACCGCGCCCCATCACCGATCATTGGAGGAAGCTCCTGCATGACGATTGGTAGTCGCTGCCTAGGGCGGCATATTTAAGGAGCTGACCAGTCACACTACACAATCGCTCGAGCGTGCTGTATTTCTCAGCCTCCTGCGATGCCTGGCCAATCATGATGATATTGCGCTGTTCTATCATCGTACGGACGGCTCGTAATCCAAGATTGTGGCACGCCTATGTGCTGTCCCTGCTGTACCAGGTCCGCCCATATTAGCTTATTGTAGCGCTGTGTAAACGTGGTACGCTAGGCTACAGCTGGCTACTTGACACACCCGGCGATGTAGCTAGCTATAGATGTAGCGTGGCATAGCGCACCTTGTCGCAGCGTGTAAAGGAGATGCGTTGACCGTTTGTAGCCGTTTGAGCGTGCTCGTGCACGTGAAGTAGCGGGATGTATCCAGCCTGCCGTCGCGGCGTGTAAAGGTACCTTTAGTGCACCAGTTCGAGGTACAGGGGAGGCTTCTTTAGGGTTCCCTGCCGGTGTAATTGCCCGGTTGGAGGGGGCCTGTGTCCCTATGGTGGGTATCTCGCTGGCAAGACGGCTAGGTAGCGGCTGCAGTGAGGTGCTCCTAAGAAGCGGTTCCTTCACTCCAGAGTCTGCAGAACAGGGATGGACGCCTGTTCACCTCGGTCCCGATGTCCGGTGAGTTGGGCACGGGTACGCTTCGGCCCGCTCTGTAGCTGCCCGTGTTTTGGTCTAGGTCACCGCTTAATGGTGCCCAGCCGGTAAGTGTGGTTTCAGGGCTGCACGGCACTGTGCAGGTCCCTGCTCCTTCTTCTCCTACGTTACTCCACAACTCCAACTAATTCCTCTCTTCCTGACTTCTCCTACACACTACACCTACACTCCTCCCACCAGGACCTGATTGGCCCTCTATCTCTAATGGTACCTTTACACGCCGCGACGGCAGGCTGGATACATCCCGCTACAGGCTACAAATGTAGCTTGTAGCGCCAATATCGCCCGTCGTAGCGGCGTCTGAAGACGTGACGCTGCAGCCGGCAACAGATACATCTGTTTCCTAGGTCTGCTCGAAAACTGATGGCTACATCGCCGATGGTAGCGAGCTGTATCGGCGTGTAAAGAGGCAACGGAAGGGAACTCTGGACACCCGGGGCTGTAGCTGCAATGTAGCTAAGGCGTGACCCAGGCTCCGGGATACCGCGCCCCATCAGCGATCATTGGTGGAAGCTCCTGCATGACGATTGGTAGTCGCTGCATAGGGCGGCATATTTAAGGAGCTGACCAGTCACACTACACAATCGCACGAGCGTGCTGTGTTTCTCAGCCTCCTGCGATGCCTGGCCAATCATGATGATATTGCTCTGTCCTATCATCGTACGGACGGCTCGTAATCCAAGATTGTGGCATGCCTATGTGCTGTCCCTGCTGTATCAGGTCCGCCCATATTAGCTTGTTGTAGCGCTGTGTAAACGTGGTACGCTAAGCTACAGCTGGCTACTTGACACACCCGGCGATGTAGCTAGCTACAGATGTAGCGTGGCGTAGCGCACCTTATGGCGGCGTGTAAAGAGGGTGCGTTGACCGTTTGTAGCCGTTTGAGCGTGCTCGTGCACGTGAAGTAGCGGGATGTATCCAGCCTGCCGTCGCGGCGTGTAAAGGTACCTTAAGTGGTGCATGTGGTGTATGGAGCTCTGGGTTTAACCATGTCATCACCGAGACGGAAGATATTACATCTTCTGTCAGGGATTTAATACCTTCCTGTGACGCACTCATTGCGGGGCGCCACATAACCTTAATACCGCACTTATCATGCGAGTAGCAAATACTAGTGATTACACTTGCTCATCACTAGTCCACATGTATATGTACATATGTACTCACTAATAGAGATGAGCAAACACAGTGTTTGAATTTGGATTTGTTCACCAAATGTGGAGTGTTTGTCGAATAATTTGGCAAACATTCAACGAATTTTCCAAACACCATTGAAATCAGTGGGAGGCAAAATTAAGGAGCAAGGTATTTAATACCTTCCTGTGACGCACTCGTTGCGGGGCGCCACATAACCTTAATACCGCACTTATCATGCGAGTAACAAATACTAGTGATTACACTTGCTCATCACTAGTCCACATGTATATGTACATATGTATTCACTAATAGAGATGAGCAAACACAGTGTTTGAATTTGGATTTGTTCACCTAATGTGGAGTGTTTGTCGAATAATTTGGCAAACATTCAATGAATTTTCCAAACACCATTGAAATCAGTGTGAGGCAAAATCAAGGAGCAAGAAAACACCTTAAAAGGGCTCTAAAATCAGCCAAAATGCTCATATTACTGCCAGACCCCCAGAAAAATGGACAACAATCAACCAACAGTACAAATAGTGTCATGGCGTAGCATGGGTGCATGAGACATGGTCTGTGCCAGCCTGCACACTCTACAAAATCACTTAAAAGCAGGATGTGGCTCAAATTCAGTTTAATTTCAGAGGTGGGTGAAACTCACATTAAGAAAAAGGAGGATTAGGAGTAAATAAAGGATGAGTGACAGGTGTAGGCATGTCACTCAGAAAGCCCTGTTCCAGTCATGCATCAAACAGCAAAGACACCCTAGCAAGAGTCCACACTTTTCAAAGTATTAGTGTCATACCACAGCAAAGTAGCATGCATCTTGTAGATTTTGTATTGGTCCACAATGGTGTCTTCCCGACTAAGCCCCCCAACTTAGTGTTCCTAGGGTTTTAGTCTAGTTCCTTCACCCCTTTCCTGGGTTTTCCTCTCTGCGCTCCACCCTCTTCCTACCTCCCCACTCTATCTTTTGCTTGATATGAAGTACTAGGTCTAGGGATGGGGGAATGTGTAGGGTGTTGGTGTGGGGTGACTAGCTTACCTGTCCCAGCTGCATCACCTTCTGTCGCCGCAAGTCCGCAGGGTCACCACATTTTCCCACTACTCTGACAGGTTATGGGTACTACTTTTCCATCACCCTGATTAGGGAGCACATCGTTCCACTCATCCGGTCAGGTTATGGGCACTGTCTTCCCCTCATCCTACCCAGTTTGGGAACACATTTTTCCCTATTCAGGTGTTTCTTCTAGATCAGTGCTAATTATGGAGCAGCTATCACTGTCCAGGTCACAGGCCATTGTGTCTCTGGCAAGCTGCACGCAACCACTGCTCTTGTGGTTGCCATGTCTGCGTCCATCTTCCTTAGCAACACATTCTACACTTTTGAGGGAACCCTCAGCAATGTCAACCCATGACGTGACATGGCTGAGTTCTCTTGCACCATGATACCCATCACGTTGTGATGCCTCAGTAATAGCACTAATTCATGGAGCAGCTACAACTGACCATGTCACAATCTGTTGTGACGTTGGAAAGCTGCATGCAACCGCCACTGTCGTGATGCCATGCCTGTCTCTATCTTCCTTAGTGCTGAGTTCTTCTACCTTCAGGGGATCCTCAGTAATATCTCATGAAATGATGAAATGGTTGAGCTCCCTAACACCATGATCCACTTTATTATCTGGCACAACATTAAGCTGGCACTCAAATCATCAGCATTGACATTAAATGATATATCAGCTTGGGGAGAGTTATCAGGGACATATTGAGCAACCAACTGCCCCAAATCAATTCCCAACATCACATTTGTGGGGAGGTCCTTGGCCACCTCAACCTCTCTCCACCCTCTACCGGCACCCCAATCCAGAAAAACCCGGGTCATTGGCAAAGATTGGCGTACACCCCCAATCACATTGATAGTCAGGGATTTCCCAGGGAGGTCATCAGGGCACATAAATTCAGGGCGGATGAGAGTTCATTCTGTGCCAGTGTCCCTGAGCCCCACAGTGAAGGTGTTGCCCTCGGTAACTGATTGCACCGGTTCTCTCACCCTTCCCACCCACAAATAACATAGATTTATTAAGCCCTGGGGCCTCAGTTCTTCTTCGGCCTCTCCGGACATGAGATATTCACTTGACCCAGTTTGCCAAAGGTATAGCACCAGCCGGAACAGATGTAAGTCAGGTACTAGCAGAGGGGATAATGCCTCCTGAAAGTTGGCTGGAAGGGCCAGGGGTGGTGGTTGATGGCTTATCCAATTTCCAGTTGGTTTCAATGCATCAGGTTTACATTTGGCTGCATAGGTATCCGCACTCTGCGCTATTTTATCTGCCTCCTCGGGCTCCTGGTCTATTACAAACTGTCACACCTCAACCGGACAAAAATGTAGGAATTGGTCCTTCACAATCAGGTCCTTTAGCTCATCAAAGATCATCATAGACAGTCCTTGGAAACACTGCTCAAAGTTAGTTCTGAGCCCATCCACCACATCACTTTAGCTGTCATGTGGACCACGCTTGTGGTTCCGGAACTTTTTATGGTACACCTCAGGAGTCAGCTGGTAATTTCATATTAGGGCCTGCTTAATGGCCTCAAAGTCCCCATCTTGCTCTGAAGAAGAAGCAGCAAACACATCCAGGTCCTTGCCTCGCAGCCCAGGATTTAAGTATTGTGCCCACTGGTTGGACAACAGCTAATATTGTCTGCTAGTCTTTTCAAATCTTCTCAAAAATATTTCCATGACCCTGTCCTTTTCCATCACTGGAATGTCCTCTGGACGGGGTTTAAAGGTCTTTGCATTATTGGACTCACAGTGGGCTAGATGTAGGTATCTCAAGCTGGGCCATCCGCAGCTCATGGTCTCTCTGAGCTTGGGACTCAACTCGTTGCTAGTCAGCCTGTCGCTAAGCTTGGACCTTGGCTCTCTCAGCCTCTCGCTGAGCTTGGGCCTACTGCTCAGCAGTCTCTTGTTCGGCTCTCTCTGCTTCTCGCCAAGCTTGGGCCTCTGCTAGTCACTCCTGGTGTTGCTGAATTAGCCTCAGCTATCCTTGATAATCCTCTGAGGGGCATAGCTGTAAAGTCATTTGCCGATAGGAGTCCACGCTGCCCTAGTCACTGATGCAGCTTGCACCTACAGGTGGGTCCCCTGCAGCAGTACTGTCGATACATTGGCTGACTCCTGTTTCCACTGAGCTCTGGAGAAGGGCTTGCTCTGCCTCAAATTGCACTAGTTTAGTGATCATCAGTTCTCTGTTTTTTAGCCAGAAGGTTCATTGCCTCTGATCATACCCTGGTGGCAGTGGCATGTTGGGTAATAAGGTGTTAATATCAGCTTTGTATTAATAGCTGACATTAAGCCCGACATTTTTAATGTCGGGCTTAGTTAAACTCGACCATTAAGGGTATGTGCACATCAGTCGTTTTGTGGGCTGGTTTTGAACGTTTTCCGTCGGCGGTTCCCGCTGAGTTTTATGTTAATTTATGTTAATCCTAGCCACCGGTTGGATTAACATGCTAGTCAATGGAGTTTAGAAAACGCTGTCTACATTAGAACGATTTTTGTCTGGTCGTTTTCAGTTTATTCACCGGTTTTCCACCGGTTGTCAAAGATAGAGCAAGCGACTTCTTTTCAGCGTTTTTCCAGCGGGTCCAGCTGAACAAGTGCACCAAAGACCAGTCTGGAAATCACTAAGAAAAACGCCGGGGAAATCGCCAAGAACACGCTGTACAAACGCTAGTAACCCGATCGCAAATCGTTAGCAAAACGCTAACAAAACCAGGGACACTGGCGAGTTCAGAAAACTCAGTTCTGCCATTCTCCACCGATTCCCGGTCGTTCTGAAAACATGCAGAAACGACTGATGTGCACATACCCTAAGAATGTCAAGTTCAAGTAAATAGTAAAAAAGACACACAGAAAAAAATGTTTTTAGAAAAAAAACACAAAGACATTTAGCAATGTCATCTTTAGTAACCCCTCATCCTCATACCCCTCCATGATCCTCTGTGATGTCCTGTTGAACGAAAGCTGAGATAAATAATACAGCATCCTCATCACAGCCTCCAGTCACTGAATGAACTAACTGCGATCTCCGGTCAGGATGTGCGGTGACCCACTGAGGTCACCTGAGGTCACCGTTCAGGTAAGCCACCATGCTTAGATAACCTCAGCGAGTAACCGTGCACCCAGACAGGAGATTGCTGACCGCAACACATCACTCTAGCAAGGTCAGATGATTTGTTCAAAATAGCAATCACGTCACATGACCAGATTGGGTCAGCTTATCATGATGCTTTCCTATGGTGACCAGATCAGCTGATCATGCTAGAGTGATGTGCGCAGTCAGCTGATCTGGTCACCATAGAAATCGCGTCAGCTGATCTGGACACCTGACTTTGTTACTAATTTGTTAAGAATTTTGGGCTTGATGCCAGCTGGTAATATGAAGCTGGTAATAACCCCTTATTACCCAGCATGCCACCGCCACCAGGGCAGCTGGATGAGCTGGGTAAAGTGCCTGAAAATAGCGCTATGATGAATGCACCATTTTAATGGGTGGCTGCTGGCTGCTATTCTTTAGCATGGTAGGCTCTAAAACGATGGATCCTCACCCCGCTGAGAATATTTGCCCTCAGCTGCCTAGTTTTACCTTAGCTGAGAATTAAAAATAAGGCGAAGCTGAGGGTGGCAGCTCGCAGATGTCTGCTTTCACTGGGCTAGACTTAAAAATACTGCAAAGGCCCACATGTTTTTTTTAATTACTCCAGCCTGGCTGGAAGAAGGGCAACGGAGCCCGAAACGTAGCCATACCCTGTATATGACGCCAGAATAAAGGCAGATTACATCATTCACCCGGAGTGCTGCAGCTATTTTTAACCATATATTTCAAGCTAAGGTAAAAGCGGAGCTGAACTGAACCCAAGGCATTGCTGCTCTATTTATTACTCTTCTATCTATCTATCTATCTATCTATCTATCTATCTATCTATCTATCTATCTATCTATCTATCTATCTATCTATCTATCGAGAAAAATAAAGAGAAAAAAAAACTGCAAAGCACTCACAGACAATGTGAACTGGTGCCAGCAGGAATGCTGGGTCAATATATTAGAAAAAAAAAACCATGCAGCACTCATCTACTACCAATGATGTACATATGCTGACAAGCATATATGAGAAAAAATTTAAAAACTTGTCAGCATATGTACATCATTGGTAGTAGCTGAGTGCTGCAAGGTTTTTTTCTAATATATTGACCCAGCATCCCTGCTGGCACCAGTTCACATTGTCTGTGAGGTCTGTGCAGTTTTTTTTTTTCTCTTTTGTATCGTGTGGAGTGGCTGGCTCCATTACTGCAATGTGCACCCTCATTGCCTACAGGTGATCTAGGGTCTAGATGGTGTCTGCCCACTTAGAAGTGGGGTCGGGTGGACAAGGAGGACTTGGGTGTCAGCGATAGGACTCATCGGACCTGAAGTCACTTTGTCGCAGTCGATGAGCAAGCAGACATTGGCCAATGTGTGTACTAAGAACTTCAGATTTAAAAAAAACAAGAAGAATTTTGAGTTTTTTTAAAAAAACGTAAGTTTTTACATTTTTTCTCATATATATACAGCTTGTCAGCATATCTATCTATCTATCTATCTATCTATCTATCTATCTATCTATCTATCTATCTATCAATGAAAAATAAAGGCTGCAGCATTCAAGATTTAGGATGTTTCTTGCCTTTAATGGCTTGCATGCATGGTGTTTGCTACACCATGCCTGCAAGCCATTAAAGGCAAGAAACATCCTAAATCTTGAGTGCTGCAGCCTTTATTTTTCATTTATATGTTGAAGTGGGTGGTTGATTCCTATCTTAAGGCCTGTCTAGCACCTAGCATTTTGCTAAAAAAGAAACACTGCTCAATAACCTTTTTCATTATCTATCTATCTATCTATCTATCTATCTATCTATCTATCTATCTATCTATCTAATTCAGAAAAGCTGCACAGCACTCAGCAGACCAGTGTGAACTGGTGCAAGCATAGGACGCAGAGATTAAACAAACTAAGTAAAAGTCCATGCAGCACACAGCTACCATCAATGATGCACAGTGCTAACAAGCCATATGTGTTTGAGGAAAAAATTCAAAACTTACGTTTTTCAAAAAACTCAATAATCTTTCTTTTAATCTGGAGTTCTTAGTACATACATTGGCCAATGTCTGCTTGCTCATCAACTACGACAAAGTGACTCCAGGTCTGATGAGCCCTATCTGACTCCATGTCGTAGTTGATGAGCAAGCAGACATTGGCCAATGTATGTACTAAGAACTCCAGATTAACCCCTAGACGACAGCCGTACGTCTACAGACGTCCGAAAAAAAGGGTACTAAAGCCCAGCCGTACGTCTGTAGACGTACTGCTAGAAAAAGCTCTATAGCGCCGCCCCTGGAGCTAATACCTCTAGGGTGTCAGCGTACCGATTGTAGCTGACACCCTAGAGATTAGTAATTAGCTCCTTTTGTACCCGCACCTGTAATGTGATGACCGGTAAACACCGTTTACCGATCATCACATTACAAAAGTGAAAGTGCTTTCTAAAAAATGCTTTCACTTTGATCCGACATGAAAACACATGTCGGATCAAAGTGATCCATTGACCCCTAAGGCCCCTAAGACCCCTCGAGCCCCCCCCCGGGCCCCCTACACCTCCATCCACCCCCCCCCCCCGTACCATTCAAAAATGGCGGCGGTGTGCTGCCTTCCCTGCATCTCCATGCAGCCTGACATGTCACACATGTCAGGCTGCATGGGAATGTCCTCCCCCGGTGCTCCTTAGTCCCCCTCTGGGTCCCCCAGCCTCCGGACACCCCCCGCTCCCTCCCCCGGTGCCCAGTGTCCGGTAACCACGTTCCTCCTTCCCTGGTGCCCATATGCCGGCCCCGCCGCCTCTAAACTCCATCCGATGTGATCAAACATCACATCGGATGGAGTTTGCAGACCCCCCCGTTCCTCAGTAAAGTCCCCCCCACCTCCCCCTCACCACTCGTACCTACCAACGATCCTGATTCCGGTCCCGGGGTCCTCCGGTCCTGGGGGCTTCTCCTGCCGGCGGCTCCTGCTGCTCTCCTCTGAGACGCGCGCCTCCTCTGTGCGCGCACACCAGCTGTGCGCGCACCCTGGTGTGCGCGCACGGGCGCGCCGCTGTTCTGTTAACCCCTGCTGTGCGGCCCAGGAATGACAGGTCATGAACTCAGTGAGTTCATGACCTATCAGAATCCTCGGGTCACAAGGGGTTAACTGTGCTGTTCATGGTGGTCTCCACATCAGATCACCATCACTGGTGATCTATCAGGATCCTGGGATCCCATAGGGATCCTGGGATCCTGGGATCACCACTGATGGTGATCTGATGTGGAGACCACCATGAACAGCACAGTTAACTCCTTGTTAACTGTGCTCTTCATGGTGATCTCCACATCAGATCACCATCAGTGGTGATCCCAGGATCCCTGTGGGATCCCAGGATCCTGATAGATCACCACTGATGGTAATCTGATGTGGAGACCACCATGAACAGCACAGTTAACTCCTTGTTAACTGTGCTCTTCATGGTGATCTCCACATCAGATCACCATCAGTGGTGATCCCAGGATCCCTGTGGGATCCCAGGATCCTGATAGATCACCACTGATGGTAATCTGATGTGGAGACCACCATGAAGAGCACAGTTAACCCCTTGTTAACTGTGCTCTTCATGGTGATCTCCACATCAGATCACCATCAGTGGTGATCCCAGGATCCCTGTGGGATCCCAGGATCCTGATAGATCACCACTGATGGTAATCTGATGTGGAGACCACCATGAAGAGCACAGTTAACCCCTTGTTAACTGTGCTCTTCATGGTGATCTCCACATCAGATCACCATCAGTGGTGATCCCAGGATCCCTGTGGGATCCCAGGATCCTGATAGATCACCACTGATGGTAATCTGATGTGGAGACCACCATGAAGAGCACAGTTAACCCCTTGTTAACTGTGCTCTTCATGGTGATCTCCACATCAGATCACCATCAGTGGTGATCCCAGGATCCCTGTGGGATCCCAGGATCCTGATAGATCACCACTGATGGTAATCTGATGTGGAGACCACCATGAAGAGCACAGTTAACCCCTTGTTAACTGTGCTCTTCATGGTGATCTCCACATCAGATCACCATCAGTGGTGATCCCAGGATCCCTGTGGGATCCCAGGATCCTGATAGATCACCACTGATGGTAATCTGATGTGGAGACCACCATGAAGAGCACAGTTAACCCCTTGTTAACTGTGCTCTTCATGGTGATCTCCACATCAGATCACCATCAGTGGTGATCCCAGGATCCCTGTGGGATCCTAGGATCCTGATAGATCACCACTTATGTTGACCTGATGTGGAGACCGCCATGAAGAGCACAGTTAACCCCTTGTGACCCGAGGATTCTGACAGGTCAAGAACTCACTGAGTTCATGACCTGTCATCCTCCTGACAATGAACCTGCTTTTATAGCATATGGGGGATGCCCCATATGCTATAAAACTGAGAATCGTCGCGGGACCTCCCACTGGACTACGTCGGACCTTCCCACTGGACTACGTCGGACGAAGAATGAATAATAAAGATGGAGTCCAAGTAGTGTTTGTGTTTTTTTTCTAATAAAAATATTTTTCTCTGTCTTGTGTCTTTTTTACAAATTACTAGAGATTCCTAATGGTCCGGTCTAATATTGGCCAGACGTTATGAATCTCGGGCTTAGTACCAGCTGAGAAAAAGCTGGCATTAACCCCTTATTACCCAGTCTGCCACCGCTACACGGCAGCTGGAAGAGCTGGATACAGCGCCAGAAAATGGCGCTTCTATGAATGCGCCATTTTCTGGGGCGGCTGCGGGCTGCAATTCACAGCGGGGGGGGCCCAGAAAGCTTGGGCCTCCCTACGCTGAGGATTCCAGCCCCCAGCTGCCTAGTTGTACCTGGCTGGCCCAAAAATATGGCGAAGCCCACGCCATTTTTTTTAAAATTATTTCATGAAATAATTTAAAAAAAAGGGACTTCCCTATATTTTTGGTTTCCAGCCAGGTAAAACTAGGCAGAAGGGGTTGGTGGCAGCCCGTAGCTGCCTGCTGTACCTGGCTGGACCAAAAATATGGCGAAGCCCCACGTCGTTTTTTTTTTTAATTTAATAAAGAAATACTAAAAAAAAATGCAGGGGAGGAGACAACCAGGACACAGTGTCTCCGTATCTTGTGCACATGCTCTAAAAGTGAGAAATTGTGTGAAAAAAAAGAAAATGTTCAATATGACATTATCAAATTCTGTGAAGTAGCTGTAGGTTCCAAATGCTCACTATACCCCTAGATATAATCCTTGAGGTGTCTAGTTTCCAAAATGGGGTGACTTGTGCGGGACCTCCAATGTTTAGGCACATAGGGGCTCCCCATATGCGACATGGTGTCCGCTAACTATTGGAGCTAATTTTCCATTCAAATTGTTAGCGGACACCATGTCGCATATGGAGAGCCCCTGTGTGCCTAAACATTGGAGCTCCCCCACAAGTGACCACATTTTGGAAACTAGACCCCCCAAGGAACATATCTTGATGCATAGTGAGCACTTTCAACCCCCAGGTGCTTCACAAATTAGTCTGTAAAAAGGAAAAAAAGAAAATTGTGAAAAAAAGTACTTTTTCATTTTTACGGATCAGTTTGTGAAGCACCTGGGGGTTCAAAGTGCTCACTATGCATCTAAATAAGTTCCTGGGGTGTCTAGTTTCCAAAATGGGGTCACTTGTGGGGGAGCTCCAATGTTTGGGCACATAGGGGCTCTCCATACGTGACATGGTGTCCGCTAACAATTGGAATTGTAAGTGGATACCATGTCGTGTATGGCAAGCCCCTGTGTGCCTAAACATTGGAGCTCCCCCACAAGAGACCCCATTTTGGAAACTAGACCCCCCAAGGAACTTATCTAGATGCATAGAGAGCACTTTGAACCCCCAGGTGCTTCACAAATTGATCCGTAAAATTGAAAAAGTACTTTCTTTTCCACAAAAAGTTTCTTTTTTCATTTTTACGGATTCATTTGTGAAGCACCTGGGGGTTCAAAGTGCTCACCACCAATATAGATAAGTTCCTTGGGAGGTCTCGTTTCCAAAATGGGGTCACTTGTGAGGGAGCTACAATGTTTAGGCACACAGGAGCTTTCCATACGTGACATGGTGTCCGCTAACAATTGGAGCTAATTTTCCATTCAAATTGTAAGCGGACACCATGTCGCGTATGGAGAGCCCCTGTGTGCCTATACATTGGAGCTCCCCCACAAGAGACCCCATTTTGGAAACTAGACCCCCAAGGAACTTATCTAGATGCATAGTGAGCACTTTGAACCCTCTGGGGCTTAACAAATTGATCCGTAAAAATGAAAAAGTACTTTTTTTTCACAAAAATTTTCTTTTGTCCTCAATTTTTTCATTTTCACATGAGCAACAGGATAAAATGCATCCTAAAATTTGTTGGCCAATTTCTCCTGAGTACACCGATACCTCATATGTGGTCATAAACCACTGTTTGGGTGCACGGTAGGGCTCAGAAGAGAAGGAGCGCCATTTCACTTTTTGAATGGTAAATTAGCTCCAAAAGTCAAATTGCGCTTCTTCCCTTCTGAGCCCTGCCGTGCGCCCAAACAGTGGTTTATGACCACATATGAGGTATCGGTGTACTCAGGAGAAATTGGCCAACAAATTTTAGGATGCATTCTATCCTGTTGCCCATGTAAAAATGAAAAAATTGAGGCTAAAAGAACATTTTTATTGGAAAAATTAAAATGGCCATTTTTTGTTTCCACGTTGCTTTAGTTCATGTGAAGCACTTGAAGGGTTAATCATTTTCTTGAATGTAGTTTTGAGTAGCTTGAGGGGTGTAGTTTTCGGAATGGTGTCACTTTTGGGTGTTTTCTGTCATGTACACCCCTCAAAGAGACTTCAAATGTGATGTGGTCACTAAAAAAAAAGGTTATGTAAATTTTGCTGGAAAAATGAAAAATTGCTGATGAACTTTGAACCCTTATAACGTCCTGACCAAAAAAAATTTTTTTCCAAAATTGTGCTGATGTAAAGTAGACATGTGGGAAATGTTATTTATTAACTATTTTGTGTCACATACCTCTCTGGTTTAGCAGAATAAAAATTACAAATTTGAAAATTGTCAAATTTTCAAAATTTTTGCAAATTATTTTATATTTTCACAAATAAACACAAAAATTATCGACCAAAATTTAATACTAACATGAAGCCCAATATGTCACGAAAAAACAATCTCAGAATCGCTAGGATCCGTTGAAGCGATCCGGAGATATAACCTCATAAAGGGAGAGTGGTCAGAATTACAAAAAACGGTCTGGTCATTAAGGTGGAAATTGGCTCCGTCACTAAGGGGTTAAAAGAAAGATTATTGATTATTTTGAAAAACGAAAGTTTTGAATTTTTTCCTCAAACACATATGGCTTGTTAGCACTGTGCATCATTGGTGATAGCTGTGTGCTGCATGGACTTTTACTTAGTTTGTTTAATCTCTGCGTCCTATGCTTGCACCAGTTCACACTGGTCTGCTGAGTGCTGTGCAGCTTTTCTGAATTATATTATATGGAGCTGCAGACTCCATTGCTGCAAAGTGCACCCTCATTAAACCTACAGGTGATGGAGGGTTTAGATGGTGCCTGCCCACCGCGAGGTGGGGGGTGGACAAGGAGGGCAGGGATGTCAGATAGGGCTCATCAGACCTGGAGTCACTTTGTCGTAGTTGATGAGCAAGCAGACATTGGCCAATGTATGTACTAAGAACTCCAGATTAAAAGAAAGATTATTGAGTTTTTTGAAAAAACGTAAGTTTTTGAATTTTTTCCTCAATCACATATGGCTTGTTAGCACTGTGCATCATTGGTGGTAGCTGTGTGCTGCATGGACTTTTACTTAGTTGGTTAATCTCTGCGTCCTATGCTTGCACCAGTTCACACTGGTCTGCTGAGTGCTGTGCAGCTTTTCTGAATTATATTATATGGAGTTACAGACTCCTTTAAAAGCAATATAATTGCACCCTCATTAAACCTACAGGTGATGGAGGGTATAGATGGTGCCTGCCCACCGCGAGGTGGGGGGTGGACAAGGAGGGCTTGGATGTCAGATAGGGCTCATCAGACCTGGAGTCACTTTGTCGTAGTTGATGAGCAAGCAGACATTGGCCAATGTATGTACTAAGAACTCCAGATTAAAAGAAAGATTATTGAGTTTTTTGAAAAACGTAAGTTTTGACTTTTTTCCTCAATCACATATGGCTTGTTAGCACTGTGCATCATTGGTGGTAGCTGTGTGCTGCATGGACTTTTACTTAGTTTATCTATCTATCTATCTATCTATCTATCTATCTATCTATCTATCTATCTATCTATCTATCTTCACTAGGTTCTGTCACAGCGGTATGCCAAAATAGTATGCAGACAGTCTACATCATGCCTGTATACTCTTTCCATGAAGTTTGAGCACGTTCTCAGCCATCTTTGCCTTTTTACAGTCCCCTCAGAACTCATGTTATTCTGTTTGAGCATCTTTTTTTCTTTGGTTATACTGCGCCTGCCAATCAAAGTAATGCCATTATCAAAGATGACTATGGCATTCATTTGACTGGCAAGCAAGCACAGACACAGTAACCAACATAAACTATGTCCACTTTTTTTGCCCCAGCGAAGTGTGCTGTTGTCCAAGATCTTGGAAAGGAAGCGAAGATACACAAACACTCCCTCACAGGTGAAAACATTAAACGCTCACATTGCCAAATTGGTACCCGTGCAGATATTTCTCTTTATGTTTGTGGGAACGGCGTCTTTCCGTGATCTTTTGGCTGTGGGTGCCCCAGGATACTGGTGTCTTAGCCAGTATAAAACAGGAGGACAGGAGAAGAAATTGACTCACTGTTGCTGGGTACTCAGTTCTCAGGCGCTGGCTACGGTCACGGTTCGGTGCCCAGGGCTGTGTGGGCCCGGTGGTCAATTGCTGGGTTAGGTTAAGAAGTAAAGTTTGTTTCGTGACACCACCTGTGGGTGTCCGGTGAAGGCACCGGCACTGCTTGGACCTCCAGGGGATCTGCGGCAGCTAGGATGGATTTGCTCCCCACAGGATGAGCTGTATTCCCCGGGGTCAATGGCTACCTTGATGGAATACGGCAGCTCGGTTAACGTAGTGAATCGTAGTATAGTAACAGTTCAAAAGGAATACACGGACACAGTGCTCCTCTGCATGAGTTTTTACTGTTGTTCTTGCAGGTTAACGGGTACACACTGGACACATTATAAACCTTCAGGTAACGGACCGGGTGGTCCCAGTGATGGACGGTGTATCTCCAAAGCTCCACTGTGTCTTTCTATAGCTTATTGTCCCTGGTTACTCTTCGCTTCCTCTCATGTGTTGGACCAGGATACTGGGGAGCCTTTAGTGAGGACCCGAGCCGGTGGCCTTCCAACTCCTATTGGGTCCCCTGAACCCCAATGGTGGGTACCCCTCCTGCACAGCCGCGGTGATGGTGTTAGGCGTGATGTGCTCCTGTGAAGCCTCCTATCACTCTGGTTTACAGTACAGAGCTGGACTTCTATACTGTCTCGGAACCGGTCTCCGGTTGGACTGGGCGCGGGCGTTTTGGACCCGTTACTGGTACTTGGCCCCATTCTGTCTGGGTCCCCGCTTCTCGGTGCCCTCCCTCTTAGATCGGTGAAGGTGGTTCTGACGTCTGCCTTGCACTAGTCTCTCCCACGTTCTAACTTTCTGAACTTCTCCTTCCCCACACTCAACATCTCACACTCCTCCCACCAGGACCCTATTGGTCCTCTGTCTCTGAATATTGTATGTGGTGTATGGAGCTCTGGAGTTAACTCATTCATCACTGAGACGGAGAATACTGCCCCTGCGGTCAGGGTGCAGTACCCTCCTGTGACGCACTCATTGCGGGGCGGCACACTCTCCCTTGGGAAACCACACTTGTCCCCAAGGGTCACAAAACCCAACCCAAACAGAGAAATATTTTTATATTTGCAAACATAGAAAATAAACACTTTTATTAATAACAACTTTACGTTTTCCTTTCTTTCTTCCCGTCCGTGAGGCACATTATCTTAAACACGTTACTTTAACTGTCCGGCAGAACCGGTATAACTCTTGCGGACCCGGCGGTAAGTCTCACTGTCCTTTCTGGCAATGTCCGAGTCACGGCCGGGTTGCGCTACACATTATCTGGTGTGTTAACGGAAACCAAAAATGTCCTCACAATTGTCCATGAGCACACTTAAAACTTTTTAAAGTAAACCGGGTTACATACACAAATCACTACTCACATTATGGCTCACATTTGCGGACCCGGAGGGCATACCACCCCCAGGGCTCGGCATGCCATTCATATGAAACGGTCTCACCCCGGTACAGGTCTCTGTCGGGATATCCCTTGGGTAGGTGGGACTCCACGTCTCGGCGGGAGATAAAGACCTCTTCATACACCCCCTCCTCCCGGGCAAAACCCCACCCGTTCTCCAAGTTGAAAGTGGTAACAGTACCTTTCTTTTGAAGGTCGTTCGCCATCGGCGGTTGGCGGCGGGCTTCAGCTCTAACCTGCAAGTTTTCCTGTTCCCAGGCCCACCACTCAGATCGTCGTATTTGTCGCTCGACCTCGTCGACCCAGTGAACAGTTTGAGCGTAGCCCCGCCGGTTTGCTGTGTCATTTAGGGCTTGTGTCTGCCGGTAGGTCTGTACCGGTGTACGGCTGCTGCTGTTGTCGTGGGTGGACGCCGCCGCGGCACCGCACCATTCTACCCGAGCTGCTGGCGGTTGCTCGGCGGGAACTTCCAATTCGCCCTCCTCTTCGGAAACGGTCTGCTCTGGTTCTTCCTCTGGAACCGGGTCGTCTTCCTCCTCTATGGCCTCGACCACTACATTCGGTCCTTTAGCAGGTTGGGGCTCTCTCTATAGATTGGGGTCATCCGTCTGGCTAGGTACCGCGGCGGCGGGGTTTTCTTCCCTCTCTTCATCTGTCTCCTCCTGCGGGGCTTCAAGGCTGCCCCGCCTCTTCCTCCTCCAAATCTACCGCACCCCATCGATGATGGCACATCTTCTCCGGGAACGGGTAGGCCTTGCTCTCTTCTGGTTTGGCCTCCGGTTCTGGAGTGGGGCAGGGAGTCAGTCTGCTCTGCACCGCACGGTGCAATTGGTTGGCTAAGCTGGCACTCCAGCGCCTCACAGTCCACTCTGTAGCTTCCATCAGTTGGATCTGGAGGTCCTGCAATGCGGCTTCCCAGAACGCAGGGTCCCCATCGATGGTCAGGATGGCACCCGGTGCAGGGTTACCAAGGGCGGCTCGGGCCTCCTCCTACACTTCCCGCATCAGTTCGCGGAGCCTTGTAGTTGCCATAGCTCTGCTCCCAGGAACCACACCCGTTGTAGCTGGTACAGGTTCCCGAAGTGAGACTTGTTGCAGAGGGTGGTCACACCTTTTTCTTTTGTAATCCATGGGCAGGCTAAAGCCTCTGGCCCACCCCCTTGGTTGTTTCCAGCAATCAGGGCGGGCAGTTGTTTTGGTGCCTCTGCCATGGCCCTCCCACGACAAGGGGCGGAGGCACGCCCCTGGACCAGCACATAGTCTTTCACATGGCGGCCCCCGCCATTTTAATCTGGTAAAAATAGCGCGCAAAGTTCTTTTTGGCCGAAGAAGTCCTGTAAGGCACACAATACTCATTGGGAAAACGGGTTGGTTCGTATCTTGTTCGTGACGCCAAAATTGACTCATCGTTGCCGGGTACTCAGCTCTCAGGCGCTGGCTACGGTCACGGTTCGGTGCCCAGGGCTGTGTGGGTTAAGAAGTACGGTTAGGTTAAGAAGTAAAGTTTGTTTCGTGACTCCACCTGTGGGTGTCCGGTGAAGGCACCGGCGCTGCTTGGACCTCCAGGGGATGTGCGGCAGCTAGGATGGATTTGCTCCCCACAGGATGAGCTGTATTCCCCGGGGTCAATGGCTACCTTGATGGATCCTTGCCCAACATGGTGATGTTAAGAGGATCCTTGCCCAACATGAAACAAGGTGGATCACCACCCTTGGGACAATGGTGCCCAGGGGGTTGAATGAGACCCTGAGTTTTGCTCCGTTTTTGTAAAATCCTCTCTTTTGATTTCTCTGTTACGTTTACCCTACTATGCAGATTATTTATTATGTCTGTTTTTTTCTTTATAGCTCCTTTTTGGACCATCTTCACATTTTTTGGTTCTTTTTGTTGCACCTCCACTGCAACTCTGCCATCCATTACAGCATTGGAAGCCCTATGCATCTGGACATTACTAGGACTGTGATATTGTGATCGCAACCTATCTGTTTATATGTAATTACATGTGTATTCTACTGTAAGATTAGGCTGCCTATCAATGTCTTATCCGTGTTTTATTCAATGAGAGTCTAATTGGCACTCATACAGGTGCTCTGCAGGGCTCCACTAACATTGCCCTTTAGCGTGGGCACAGCAGGGGTTAAGCCCTGCCACTGTGACTTCCGAGGCTTCTCTCCCTCCCCCTGTGGTGGGCGCGGCGATACCATACAATAGCATGCATAAATCTTTTGAATCAATTAATAATCTCATGCTAATTCACATAAAATGTGGATAAAAAGGATGGTTCATGGACATGCACAATAAACCAAGTGGCAAAAGTCACATCAGGGCACACATAAATAGACACAGGGAAGTCAATTAAGAGTTGATAATACAGTGGTCGGATATATGGGTATCTAGATGCAAATTCACATACATAGATGTATAATCTACATAAATAATAAAGTGCATGTGCATAAATTCACAATACCATGCATGGAAAATGCCCTAGATAAATTCTTAAACCTCCAACCATGTAACCCAGGGCCACACCAATGCTTCCTATGTCGGAAAATTAAGGACTCCTTAGAGGAAGATCAGGCCCATTACCAACATGGAGAATTGCACAATGCTGAGAGCAGCAAGAGGATCCCCCAATGTATGACCCCAATGTATGTTTCTTATTATTATTGTATAGGAAGCTTCATCAGGGGAAGTGATGAGCAGCTACTCGCTGCCGTTATTTATGTGTGTATGGCATAGTAACAACCAGATGCCGGTTACATGGCGGTGCTTGATCACTTCCGGTTCTGGCCCTCCACTACTGGAAGCGCGCCAACGCCACCGCTAATGATGACGTGCATCTCTGAGAGCCAGGATGCGTCACCATGGCACCCGGACATGCTCATCAGCGGTAAAGACGCCACGTCCACCATTGCAGAGAGGGAGGGAGCAGCCGAGTGCACATGACCGGATCAAAAATAGAAAACCTGACCCAGGGATATTTTAACTCCTCACTGCCTGACAGAACCAAATAATAATTAGGTATGATAACCTAAATGACCCAGCAAGGAAAAACACCCACAGGGCTGCCATACTACACAACAATATGTATAGAAAAGCATATTACAAAAAGAGCAAATAATCAATCTAATAAGTTCAAACAATTTGTGTACAGGACAGGAGTCTTCAGGTTATTCCTTGCCATTCCATGTGTGCAGAGCAGACATATCAGATGCTGTATAATGCCAAAATTGGAATCAGTGGGCAGGCAAACCAATAGGGATAACTCCGGCAGGTGGATGGTCATCAAAAAAGAATTTTTATCTAAAATAAAAAATAAAGTGAATCTGTAAAAACAAAGGAGCATAAAACGGAAGACACTGAGGGTGGAGATCACAAAAATGGAGCAAAGCGAAGTGATTCATTAAGGCCTCCAGGAGCCATAGTCCCGAAGGTCATGATCCATCGAGTCTCATGTTGGGCAAGATAAAACAAAGTGAAAATGGAAACTAGAGTTTATGAGTGCTAAGGCACTAAGACGCTGAAGGACCTGTGGTGATATCACATCTGACTCGCATCATTTGACCTCCTGGAATCACATGGACTGAGGTCGGACTACATGTCAGGTATCTCGTGCAGCTTCTGAGCGATGGCTCCTCTGTTTCCAAGCATACACCGGCGTTGTGCATGACTGCACAATCCCCCAGGTGAGTGGCCAATTGGTGTGCAATCCATCCAATACCTTAGACCACCAGGTTTCACACATTGCGTTCCTGTACCCTTGTTTTACATTCATGTTGGGCAAGGACCCATTTAACATTGCAACCGCGGATGCCACCATGTATGACATCAATCCCCCTGATTTTCAAGAACCACTGGGTCATATCCATGGTGTATTCTAAAATGCTGAGGCAACGTCTTTAGTGTTGACAGGTCCTCCAGTTTCTGGGCTGAAGTAATGTCCCTCACGTGCTCTCTCACACGTTTGCGTAGCTCTCTTGATGTAAGACCTATATAAATCAATTGACACCCGCAAGTGGCGTAATACACCACGTTCCGGGTGCTACAATTTATGTACGCAGGAATCTCAAAAATCAGACGTAAAGGAGGCAGAGTGAAAGGTGAAGGACATTGCTGCAGGCCAGACAGTGTCTACAGGAGTCCTATTGGTGGGGGGGGAAGGGGGATCCTCTTGCTGCTCTGGGCATTGTGCAATTCTCCATGTTGACCAAGCGCCGCAATGTGACCGGCGTCTGGCTGTTAATATGCCATACACATATGAATACCGGCAGAGAGTGGCTGCTCATCACTCCGCACTGATGAAGCTTACTATACAATAATAGGAAGAAACGTATGCTGGGGTCCTAAATCGTGGGATCCTCTTGCTGCTCTCGGCATTGTGCAATTCTCCATGTTGGTAATGGGCCAGATCTTCCTCTAAGGAGTCCTTAATTTTCAGACATAGGGAGCATAAGTGTGGCTTATGCTACAGGGTTACATGGTTGGAGGCTTAAGAATTTATCTGGGGCATTTTCCATGCATGGTATTGTGAATTTATACATATGCACTTTATTATTTATGTAGATTGTACATCTATGTATGTGAATTTGTATCTAGATACCCATATATCCGACCACTGCATTATCAACTTTGAATTGACTTCCCTGTGTCTATTTATGTGTGCCCTGATGTGACTTTTGCCACTTGGTTTATTGTGCATGTCAATGTACCAACCTTTTTATCCACATCTTATGTGAATTAGCCTGAGACTATTAATTGATTAAAAAGATTTATGCATGCTTTCTTCTCCTGTCTTCCTGTTTTATACTTTATCCTTGAGAGTGTAGTGGGTTGGGGGACAGCTTGTTTTCACCACCCACTTAATTACAGATTGTATGGAATTTTTTCTAATATGGTTTCTTAGCCAGTAGCACCACTGTTGTTCCCAGTGTTCCGACCCAGCTTTACAGAAGCATGTGTTAAACAATGTCAACCGTGCTGTCAGCAATGCTGTAACTGGAATGGTCTTTTATTTATTTTGTGTCCAAGCTGAACACTTGGCCTGACCTCTCCTTATATGCCTTGGAGGTGCTGGACTGCCCTGCTGCTAGTCAGGGCAGAGCGTGTTTTCTGTTACAGTGGAGCAATCAATCATCACTGATAGGTGCACATGACTCTCCATGGAAAATGCAGGCAGATACTGTGATCAAATTCAAGAAGGACTGTATGTATACCCAGTTTGTAATCAAATCACTCCAAATAAAAGCAACAGAATTTAAATTTCACAAAAAAGTTAACTTTTAAAAATGACCTGTCACCGCCTCCTGAATTTCAATCTAAAATCAGCAGCACTGCTACATTCTGGCAAGGGGTCCTCCACGTGTGTGTGTGCTGTGTACCCGAGATATAGGGCATTCCCTGGATCTTGACTCCCGCCTCCTGCGTCTCTGTTCTGCCTTCTTCTATGTCCTCTCCGCCTCCGTCATGTTTTTCTATCCATCCTCACCTGCACCTGCGCCTCTTTGTGCTCCTTGATTGCAGGTACAGAGCGAGGTCTTGTTATTATCAATCCCACACGCCTGTCCCGGCTCCTGCCCTGACGTCAGCGCCTTTGCCCGTCCTGCTTCGTGTTATGCTGTATACATAGAGCAGGGCGGGAATCTGGCGCTTGCTTATGTGAATGAGCCAGATTCCCGACCTGCACTATGTATACAGCATAACACGGAGCAAGGCAGGCAAAGGCGCTGACATCAAGGCGGGACAGGAGCACAGGACCGACACTAACAAGACCTGGCTCTGTCCCTCTGTCAAGGAGCACAAGGAGGCGCAGGCGCAGGTGAGAATGGATGAAAAAACATGAAGGAGGCAGCGAGGACATGGAAGGAGGCGGAACAGAGATGCAGAGTGCGGGAATGGCCTCCGGGAAGCAAGATGAGTGCTGCCACAGGGAATGTCCTCCTGACTTTTTACAGTGAGCTTGCCTAAGGCTATATATCGGGGTACAAAGCACACTCGCACATGGGGGACCCCTTGCCTGAATGCAGCATACATGCTGCATTCAGTGCTGCATTTAGATTGAAATCCAGGAGGGGGTGACAGGTCATCTTTAAAAATGATGTGAACTGTAGATGACCAAACCTTGTAAAGTTTGCGTTTGGTTTGCTGAACGGCGATATGTTCTCCCAATATATCAGCAAAAAGATCACTGAAATACTGAACCACGTTCAAATTAATGTTGTCATGATAGTGGTATCGCCGAAGCAGAGCTTCAACGTTGATCAGAAATAGGGAGATGAGTGACAGGTGAATAGTTAGTAAAAGTGTAGATTGGGCACACCAAAAATTGATTAATGCACGTCCACAAGTAGACCAAGGTGTCAAAAATTGAAATGTTTCTTTATTAGGTCACACAGTACACAGACCAACGTTTCGGCCAGCAGGCCTTCATCAGGGTACTAATTAAACAAAGATAACAGTACAGAAAAAAATGCAATGTGTTAGTAACACAATAAGATGGGGCAAGGGTTAGAGTGTGTGAGGTGATCCCGAGTGATTCGTGATATGTGGTGACTCAATTTAAAGAAACTCATTGTGTATTCCAATAGAAAATTGTGAAACGTGGATCCGAACAGGTGTAGAATACCGGAACTAATCTCTTATTGCCAGTAATGCAAAAAATAAAAAGGTGGGGCAATGAGGTATAGTGTAGGAATTCTGTTAGAAAAATGGCAACCATAAAGAGAAAAAAAGGCAAAAAGGGGGGGGAAAGAGTAAAGAGAATCAAGATAAGACAAATGGGATTGTATAATTACCCATAGTACTGGTGATGGATTAAAGATAGAGCCAAATAGATCTGTCGGGGATCAAACAATGTTCCCAAGTACTAGAAATGACAAGTAAGTTAAACAACAGCAGCAAAATATAGAAAAAGCTGGAAAAATAAATTCAGGCTCAAGGGTGAGTAATGTTAGGATTGTGTGGTGATACTTGAAAATATTCCAGGAAGAATGGTCTTAGAAGTGATGAATATTGTATAAAGGCTAAAAATGTACAAAGGGAGAGAAAAGGGAGAGAGAGAGAGAGGGGTACAAACTCCAACGTCCCATGTGAGAAAATATGCTGCGTAGTGTGAGCAACCAACAGGTATGATAGAAGAGAAAAACTTCATAGTTTGTAGTAAAAACAGTCCGAAAAAGGGGAAAAGGAGTTCTGAAAAAGTCAATCGTGGTGTAAAGGTACCTTGGGGTAGTAAGATCTGGGGACAATCAAGGTCGGTCACCAGACCAGTCAAACAATGTTGACAGGTATTAGTGCTATTAAAGGGTAAAACATAAGAAAATCCTCTATAAGATTAAACATATAAGAGGATCTTTGAGTGAAAAGTGGATGCCTATAATTAAAACAATATGGGTTACCTTGAAAAGCCAAACAAGGGGCTTGGGCACATCTATAGATAGAAAGGGATTAGCTAAGATGAGTGGAGCAAAGTTGAAAAAACAATCATCAGAATGTGTAGTAGAAATACAGACCTATGGAGGCTGAGTCAAAGCTCAGAGGTATATGGAACCTATAAGAGAACAGGATGACAGCCTTGAGAGGAAATCTACCCTTTAATAGCACTAATACCTGTCAACATTGTTTGACTGGTCTGGTGACCGACCTTGATTGTCCCCAGATCTTACTACCCCAAGGTACCTTTACACCACGATTGACTTTTTCAGAACTCCTTTTCCCCTTTTTCCCCTTTTTCGGACTGTTTTTACTACAAACTATGAAGTTTTTCTCTTCTATCATACCTGTTGGTTGCTCACACTACGCAGCATATTTTCTCACATGGGACGTAGGAGTTTGTACCCCTCTCTCTCTCTCTCCCTTTTCTCTCCCTTTGTACATTTTTAGCCTTTATACAATATTCATCACTTCTAAGACCATTCTTCCTGGAATATTTTCAAGTATCACCACACAATCCTAACATTACTCACCCTTGAGCCTGAATTTATTTTTCCAGCTTTTTCTATATTTTGCTGCTGTTGTTTAACTTACTTGTCATTTCTAGTACTTGGGAACATTGTTTGATCCCCGACAGATCTATTTGGCTCTATCTTTAATCCATCACCAGTACTATGGGTAATTATACTATCCCATTTGTCTTATCTTGATTCTCTTTACTCTTTCCCCCCCCCTTTTTGCCTTTTTTTCTCTTTATGGTTGCCATTTTTCTAACAGAATTCCTACACTATACCTCACTGCCCCACCTTTTTATTTTTTGCATTACTGGCAATAAGAGATTAGTTCCGGTATTCTACACCTGTTCGGATCCACGTTTCACAATTTTCTATTGGAATACACAATGAGTTTCTTTAAATTGAGTCACCACATATCACGAATCACTCGGGATCACCTCACACACTCTAACCCTTGCCCCATCTTATTGTGTTACTAACACATTGCATTTTTTTCTGTACTGTTATCTTTGTTTAATTATTACCCTGATGAAGGCCTGCTGGCCGAAACGTTGGTCTGTGTACTGTGTGACCTAATAAAGAAACATTGCAATTTTTGACACCTTGGTCTACTTGTGGACGTGCATTAATCAATTTTTGGTGTGCCCAATCTACACTTTTACTACCTACTCTTTTTATTGGTGCACCCAATCTCACATACGTTGAGCCCTCTATATTCTCTATTTTGAGTGACAGGTGAAGGCATGGTGCTCAGAGAGCCTATCTAGATTCACAAAACACGCACAAGAAATGTCTCCCCATTTGAAAAAATTATGTAGATAGCACCAAAGTGGCATCAATTCATTCAGAATGAAAAGTGGAATTCAAGAAAATACCTCTGTTAGCATTCTGAAAATACTTCTGACATACTCAGCACCCCACTCAGTTGTTGGAATGCACACAAACAAAACTGTGCATGATTGAGAAACCACTGGCGCAAGCCTACCTAAATAACAGCACAAAAATAGTGTGAAAATATAGCCTGGTGCGTGCTTTGTAGCAGGCAGTAGGATATGTTTGGTGTTAGACGGAGGCCATGGGTACCAAGGCCTCTGTCAGGCATTTTGTCTTGTGTAAAAGTTTCAGTTTAAGCTTGAAAATGGAACTACTGAATTTTTGTTGTAGGTCTCAAGTAATAAGAGATCAAGCCATAGAAGAGAAACAGGCATGGAAGTTAATTAGGTTTGGTCTGAGCATATACCAAGAGCTCATTAAGATAATAGTTAACCAATTCGCTATTTACTCCTTTTTCTCAAGTATTTCTCGATATTTACGGTGTATTGTATCCCTCAAGGCTAATATGACGTTTCTTATAATCAAGAACAGAGCTAATTAATGTCAATAAGTTGTGATTTGTGCTTGGCCCCAAAAAGGCTAGTATAAGATAATTTGTGTGGATAAATTTAAGTGTAGTATATAGTTAGTAATGAAATTAATGTGCTTTTTTCATGTCAATATATGTTGTAAGTAATATGAAGGGATCACTTATGACAGGATGATGTAACCATTTGTCCATAGAGAATCATGGTACCAATGTCTTTCTATGGGGAAAATTGGTATAAAGAAACCCCCGTCCATGAGACGGGGAGCCATTATTCTGAATCCATCCTGAGTGTGACACCTGTGGCTCCCGTGCCTGTCATTCTGAAACCTGCCTGTCATATTGCTTTTGCCGTATATCTCTGTATTTTTTCCTACCCGAATAAAACCCGCTTTTGGTTCTGAAGACGCAGTCTATGGAGTTTATCGAACAAAGGAAGAACTAACGAACTATTTCTTTTAAATGGCGAGCCAGCCAGGAGAAAGGGGGGAGAAGACCCTATATCCTTTCTGAAGAACCTAGAAAATTCAAGCTGTGAACCAAAGGGGTGAGAGGGTGAGGAATGGACTTTTTTTTTCTTCTTTTTTTGCCTTTTTTGCTAAAAAGCGTGATGCATCATGTGAAATCGCATTAAGGAAATCAGCCGCTGAGAATCTCTCGTTTGCGCTCCTGTCTACCCTGAGTAACTAAGACTAAAGTGCTTCTACGTGAGTTATACAAGGACATGATTAACGCCGAGGGTGATAAAGATGGAGAAGGAGACGTGTGGCAACGTAATGAGTGAGGCTGAACATACGGCTGGACCTCTTTTGGTTGACCAAAGCCGGCACGTGTCTTCCATTACGGAGGTGTGAGTATCTAACTTTTGCCTGTAATTGCATTAGTTGATACTAAAAGCAGTTTATAAATGTCCTTGTGCTCCCACCACTATTTAATGGCTGAGGGAGCAGACTGACAGGCACGCTGAAACCCCATAGCTAGAAGGGGTTAATGCTGAACCACTTGGTTAAATTGTATGCAGTGGTTCACAGAAGAAAGTAGACATCTTGACAAGAAGAAATTATTAGCAGAAAGGGCAGCCGAATAGCGGCTTTGTGTAAGTTAGTTATAGCTCAGATCAGGCTAGTGATAGACAGCTTCAAAGACAGTACGTTAATGTAGTTACACAGGGAGGGGCAGTGGAGCAGTGTATGGAGAGAACACAGCAGCTACTGATACAATGACAGGAGTAGTAGTATCACAAAGGGAGGGGTATGAGATACAGCGGCTGCAGGCAAACAGAAGGGAGGAAGAAAATCCATCCATGGTTGTTAGAATCCTTTAGAGTCAGGAAAGGAAATTATCTTAGAATTAGAAGATGGGCTGCCTGGTGTGTAACGTTTGAAGTATTTTTTGATAGAATAGATCAGAAAGATGATTATGATCTGATGGAACAGATTGTAGAGAATCTTTGGAAAGGTTTTGCAAGTTAGGGATTTTACATAATGCTAAATTTGTGGAGGACAAAATTAGGGCATTGGTAACTATTGTTAGGGAAAATGCCATCCTAGACTAAGGGCGATGATACAAATTTTTTTGCATATCGTTCTGCCCGGAAGGCATGTGCTGTGGACAGGAGACCAGGATTTCCTGGGGTTATGATCAACTGCCGAAAGCGGGCTGGTCCCAGTCGGCAGACACCCCTCAGAACTCCATGGGTTCTCTTGTATGTTATCCTTGTGGGCAATCAGGGTATCTTAGATGTCAGTGTTCCCATTTAGCTCCCAGGGATGATCCACAGGTGCAGTAGCAGCCTACCTCTACAATGTCCCGAGATCCGTATGAGGATCCTGCTGTTAAGACCCCTGGACAGCCAGCGGTTAACGGCCCCAAACCGTGCCAGCAGTACAATGGTCCTCAGATAGTTATCCCTGTTTTTCGGGAGCCTTTTGCCCCATCACCCAATTATGCGACCCTTGTCCATCCCAGCAGAAAGATCCATGCTGTGAGGAGAGCTCACCCTCCTCCGGGAGGAATTCCTCCCACCCTTATGCTCCACTGATTCAGGAGCTGGGGGGGACGAGGAAATGGCTCTTTCAAGCGATCTGTCCGGCTCGGAGGTGACAGCAGTGGGCCGTAGAATTGCTTCTGGTGAGGTTGGTGGATTTTTTTTGGGCTTCCTACTGCCGGTACTGATTGATGCATTGAACCCCCCTGTTCCCCTGTACCTCTTGGCACAATTATCCCTAGGCCGAGATGGACGACCTTATGTCAGAGGGAGAATAGAGGGTACCAAAACTTGGGAACATTTTTTAATTGATACAGGAGCCTCTGTTTCAGTAACAGGACACAAATTGCAGCTCCCCCCGGGCTGCCAGACACCACAACTTTAGTGGGATTTGAGGGCTCCTGTATACAGGTGAGGAGGAGTTGTCCAGTAAACCTGAAATTTCAGGACACGGGGACATCGAAATGCAGAGGCATTCGGTGTGAATTTTGGATCAATCCGCAATTGAGGTACTCCATTGTTGGGACAGATGTGTTGTCAGCCATGGGTATCATTGTTGATTTGTGTAACAAGGTTTTGTGACAAAGGAGCTACTGTCTGTTCAGTTATTATGGATGCTGCAGAGTTGAAAATGTCAGTCATAAATTAACCGTTGCTAGTTTGTGCTCAGTTGATGATGATGACATGCCTGAGATAAATGTTGCAGACACTGCTTTGAAATATGAATTAGTGCAATCTTTTCCTCATTTATGGGTTTCAAAACGTACAGATTGCGGACTGATGCAAATTTTAATTAAGATTGACAGCGACTGTCTACCACCCTTTCAGCGCCAATACCGTATTCCTGAGGAAGCAATTCCTTACATAAGGATTGCTGTCAGTGAATTGGAACAACAGGGCGTGATTATACGAAACCCCCCCCCCCCCCGTGCAACAGCCCAATCCTGCCTGTAAAAAAAGAGGATGGTATCTATCGCATGGTCATGGATTTAAGACTTGTAAACAAATACACCCCTCAGCAGCACATCTTGTGGCTTCAATTCCTGAAGTGATGTCACAGCTGAGGAGTGAATGTCAGGTTTTTTTGTCTTGTTTGAATATTGCAAATGGCTTTTTCTGCGTGCCCACTACACCTGAGTCGGCTCTCCGTTTTGCATTTACCTTTGAAAATGTCCAATACCTGTTCACACGTTTGCCCCAAGGGTTTTATTCTAGTCCAATTTATTTCCATCAGGTGTTGGCACAGGTATTGGAACCCCTGGGGTACGAAGACAAAGTCCTGCAATATGTCAATGATTTCTTGATTTAAAATTTATGGACTCAAATTGTTGATGAAACTGAACACAAAGAGATTTAGTTTAATATTTGTGATGCATTGTGCAACTCAATATTAAATGTGAGTTGGGACAGAGTACAGCTGAATGCAACCAGAGGTTAAATATTTGAATGTGTCAGTTTCAAAAGAGGGGACATTCATTCAAGCTGTACCTGTGCCAAATCAATATCACAGAACTCAGAAAGTTTCTAGGTCTTGTGAATTTTTCCAGAGAATTTATTGAAAATTTTGCTTACCTTGCTAAACCTTTGTACGATCTCCTAAAAGGTATTGAAAATGAGTTTACCATGATCACAATAGAGGGAGACGCCCTGCAGGCTTTTGAAAATTTAAAACATGCACTTGCAGGAGCAACATCTCTAATTAACGCAGACCCATCCCAGCCTTATTATCTGCAAGCACATGTAGGTGACGTAGCGATCTCATCTGTGCTACTGCAGAAGTGGCCAAAAGAGGGCCCTGAAGTTTTAAGTCAATTACATGCCCTGGGTTACTACTCACGGCTGCTTTATCCCGTTGAAAAAGGTTTTACACTTGTATGAAGGATTTACTTGCAGTGCACTGGACCATGCTGCAGGTCCGTCACATAATTGGCTTTTCACCTTGATTCTGCAGACCCCCATGTAACCTTAAAAACACTGCTTAAAGGCAAAGAATTTCCAAATTTATGGTCCTTCTGTAAAATCAAAGGACATCAAAAGCTCACATCTGACCCCCACATTGTTGGCAATGCATATGTAGATTCCGCAGCCAAAGAAGCTGCTCTGATGGGCGTGACAGATATCCACAGGCTACTATCTCTGCTGTCACGCGAAGACCCCGGGAGGAGCCCCTCCCTTATGCATCTCAGTTCCACAACCTCTTAAAGGCACAGAAAGAGCAAGGAGATGCATCTTTATTTAACTCCCTTGAATCAATACCCATTGATAAAGGAGAATATCTGTATTACAAAAGGGTTGATGACAAGTTGTTACCATATATCCCAACTATATTGATTAAGTCTCTGATTAAATTTAATCATTCAGTCTTTGTTCAGTCAGGACCAGAAGCGCTCTTACAGCTAGTACAAAGGAAAAAAGTGGCATCCCCAAGTGGCTGATGGTCCATGGCAGTCAATACAAATTGACTTCATTGGTTCATTCCCTCCAGCAAAGGGAGGATTCAGGTGTGCCTTGGTCATTGTTGATGTTTTCTCAAAATGGGTTGAGGCCTTGCCTGCCACAAACAACGGCCGTCTCTTGTGGAAAGATGTTTTATCACACTGGGGCTTCCCAAAATTAATTGAAAGTGACAATGGACCTCACTTAGTGAGACAAATCATGTCCCACGTGCCTGGCAGTAAGAGCTGTAGCCTCAGAGTCAACAGGAATATCTTTTCTTGAGCTGATGACAGGAAGACAGATGCCTGTCTTGTTGCCTAGTGACATTGTGCTGCCCAGCCCGCAGCAAGCTGTAGTACAGTTGTGTAGAGCCTACACAGAAAAATTATATGAGTCCAAATTTGTTGTGGGAGCTTAGCTCATGGTTAAGAATCTTAGGAAAAAAAGGACCGTGGGATTCCAATTACAAAGGCTTAGCAAGCCAAGAGACAAAGGTGTTAAAATTGTTCACATTGATCAATGTAAGCTTGTTATACTGTCAGTTGAGAATCCTAGTGATGCTGGTGAGAACTGATACTGCGCTTTTATTTTATTTTTCAGGTCCCCTATTGGATCGGGATCCATGAATATGCCTGTTTCCCTGGAGATGATATCTCACACCATCCAGTGGGACACGGACAGTGTGATCGAGGGGGAAGACCGTGAAAGCTCCGAGGAAACAGAACAAGATCGAGAGCATTGGATCAAAGAACTCAGAGACTGTTATGGGACTTGGGACTCGGACACTTTAGGTTTTTTCACTTCTGTGATGATTTTTTTGTTTTGTTGTGTTTTTTGCTTCTTTTTAGGACTATTTGCCCACACCTGAACTGTGAATAGGACCTTAGGAGCCATGGAACAAAGAAAATTTTTGAATTTTTTCTTTTTTTGAAAGATTGTAACGGGACTCATTAATACTTTAAGAACTCTTACGTTGGTGATATTTACTGTAGATTTTTTTTGTCTACTTTGTTTGTTTTTTTCCTATATGTGTTTAATAGGTAGTAACCTAAAAGTTTAAAAGTTTTTCAAAAAGAATTTGGCTCATGTTGAGGAACTACATAACTTTCAGGCCCGTGTAATAACACATAGTACCACTTTTATCAGACCATACCGGAGACCTGGTGCGGGTAGGGTACCTACTCCCAGACCATGCTCACTTGTAGGTTGTACACCTATTGTTAGGGCCCTTCTTACAAGGGTACCTTCAGTCCCTCCCAACACTCCTACTGACCAGGGAGTGTACGAAATTATGCATTCCCTCAATACCATATATGAGAATTAGGACTAGACTCATATGCCAATTTGTACTTCAGGGTAAATTATCAAATTACCATAAGTACAACAGAGGGATTTCTTAGACGGAGGCCATGGGTACCAAGGCCTCTGTCAGCCATTTTGTCTTGTGTAAAAGTTTCAGTTTAAGCTTGAAAATGGAACTACTGAATTTTTGTTGTAGGTCTCAAGTAATAAGAGATCAAGCCATAGAAGAGAAACAGGCATGGAAGTTAATTAGGTTTGGTCTGAGCATATACCAAGAGCTCATCAAGATAATAGTTAACCAATTCGCTATTTACTCCTTTTTTTCAAGTATTTCTCGATATTTACGGTGTATTGTATCCCTCAAGGCTAATATGACGTTTCTTATAATCAAGAACAGAGCTAATTAATGTCAATAAGTTGTGATTTGTGCTTGGCCCCAAAAAGGCTAGTATAAGATAATTTGTGTGGATAAATTTAAGTGTAGTATATTTAGTAATGAAATTAATGTGCTTTTTTCATGTCAATATATGTTGTAAGTAATATGAAGGGATCACTTATGACAGGATGATGTAACCATTTGTCCATAGAGAATCATGGTGCCAATGTCTTTCTATGGGGAAAATTGGTATAAAGAAACCCCCTTCCATGAGACGGGGAGCCATTATTCTGAATCCATCCTGAGTGTGACACCTGTGGCTCCCGTGCCTGTCATTCTGAAACCTGCCTGTCATATTGCTTTTGTCGTATATCTCTGTATTTTTTCCTACCCGAATAAAACCCGCTTTTGGTTCTGAAGACGCAGTCTATGGAGTTTATCGAACAAAGGAAGAACTAACGAACTATTTCTTTCATTTGGACTACTGCTTTGCGGAGGGCACTAGTCGCCTTTTTAACTGTACTGATGTAGATAGCAGAAGCCAGGCTATGACCTTAAAAACAACGAGGAATTTAGCCTGGTGCATGCTTTGTAGCAGGCAGTAGGAAAGGTTTGAACAATTGCTTTCCGTAGGGCACTAACCGCCTTTTTAAGGGGACTAATATGGACAGCGGGAGGCAGGCTGTAACCACCAGAACAGTAAGGAAAATAGACTGGTGCATGCTTTGTAGCAGACAGTAGGAGATGTTTGGACTAATGCTTTGCGAAGGGCACAAAATGCCTTTTTAAATGGAGTAATGTGGACAGCAGCAGCCAGGCTATGACCCCAAAAACAGTGAGGAAAATGGCTTGGTGCTTGCTTTGTAGCAGGCAGTCGGAAATGTTTGGACTACTGCTTTATGTTAGGCAATAAGTCTTTTTAAGTGGAGTAATGTGGAGACCAGAGGGCAAGCTATGAGCCCAAAATCAGCGGGGAAAAAGACCTGGTGCATGCTTTGCAGCAGACAGTAGGCAATGTTTGGGCAACTTCTTTGTGTTGGGCAATAACCGCCTTTTTAAGTGGACTAATATGGACAGCAAAAGGCAGGCTGTCACCACCGACACAATGGAGACATTAGCCGAGTGCGTTCTTTGTAGCAGGCAGTAGGAAATATTTGGACTACTGCTTTGTGAAAGGCACTAACCGCCTTTTTAAGTGTACTAGTATGGAAAGCAGAAGGCAGGCTGTCACCACCAAAACAGCGGGGAAATTAGTCTGGTGCTTGCTTTGTAGCAGGCAGTAGGAAATGTTTGGACTACTGCTTTGCAGAGGGCGGTAAAAACACATTTTTTAAGTGGACTAATGTGGACGGAAGAAGTGACGTTATGACCCCAAAAACAATGGGAAAAGTAGCCTGTTGCATCCTTTGTAGCAGGCAGTAGGGAATGTTTAGACTACTGCTTTGTGTTGGGCAATAACCGCCTTTTTAAGTGGACTAATATGGACAGCGAAAGACAGGCTGTAACCACCAAAACAGTGGGGAAAATAGGCAGATTCATTCTTTTTACCAGGCAGTAGGAAATATATGGACTACTGCATTGTGTTGGGCACTAACTGCCTTTTTAATTAGACTAATATGGACAGCAGAAGGCAGGCTGTCACCCCCAATACAGGGGGAAAATTAGTCTGGTGCGTGCTTTGTATCAGGCAGTAGGAAATGTTTGTGTGGCACCCCTGCAGGGGATTGTCACAGGATCCACCAGTGCAAGGAGGGATCTACACTGTGGTACACACAGCACACAACAACTTCCACCCCAGACCTGAAGGGGGAGCTCTTCCAGCTGCCATAATCCAGATCCCCTTTAAAAGATCCAGGCCTGAGGGAAGGAGTCAGTTAGTACCAGTTAGTAGTTAGTTCCAGTTAGGCAGTAAAGAGAGCAGGAGTGAGGAGCTGGTCGCTGGGAGAGATCCAGGCCCAGGACCAGGGAACACTGACCCAGCTGTGCTGCACCCTTGAGAGAGGGTTGGAGGCCAGTGGAGAGTAGGAGAATTAAAGAAGGGTACCAACCTGGTTACCCTGTAGAAACGCCCGGACACCGGAGTCCGACACTGCCAGCATTCAATGCAGCAGTAAAAGTCCTGGAGAACCAGGAGGAGTTAACCCCTGAAGAAAGTACAGGAAGAGATACTCCAAACTAGCCAAGCACAGGACCAGGGGCCAAGGGAAGAATAGGGACCCCACAGAAGGACCTCATTGTCAGTTTAGAGCAAAGCCCTGAGAGGGAGAAAAAGCGGTGAGTTCAGTCACAGGCAGGACTTACCCCAAATCAATCACAGTACACAGAGACAGAGGAGGACTCACAACTCTCCAAGGTGAAGGTCCCGAATTGCACCGGGGACCTGGTTACTTCTCTGGACTGTACCTGTTACCCTCTCACCAGTAAAAGATACCGAAACAAAGACTACTATGTGTGCATGTGCCTGTTTAACTCTCGCCATCCACAGCGTTAACTGCAGAGACACTTCTACAACTCCCGTCATCCATCCCTGCTGCCCTGAGGTAAAGCTCCACCTGTGGGGAGTTGTACTACACTGAGATGCACTTCCATCACCTCAGTGGCCAGCTGCAGCGCTGGTATACCCGTTACCAGGTACCATAGGTGGCGTCACACAACCAACTCCCTATTCCCTGACTATCCCCGCCATTGAGGGTCCAGGGCACGGGACCGGGGACCGACCAGCCGTGATCCCCCATCCAAGTCGCCATCAGCCCCGGTGCCCGAGTACCCCCTACCCTGTCTACCGCCTCATTTGGACTACTGCTTTGCGGAGGGCACTAAAGACCTTGGTAAGTGGAGTAATGTGAAAACCAGAAGGCAGTCTGCGACCACAACAAAACCAGGGAAAATGGCTTGGTGTGTGCTTTGTAGTAGGCAGTGAGAAATGTTTGGACTACTGGTTTGCGTAGGGCACTAACCATCTTTTTAGGTGGAATATTGTGGATAGCAGAAGGCAGTCTGTCACCACCAAAAAAGCAGGGGAAATAACCTGGTGCGTGCTTTGTAGCAAACAGTTGAAAATGTTTGAACTACTGCTTTCCATTGGGTATAACCGCCTTTTTAAGTGGAGTAATGTGGTCAGCAAAAGCCAGGCCATGATCCCAAAAACAGTGGAGAACATGGCTTGGTGTATGTTTTGTAGCAGGCAGTAGGAAATGTTTGGACTACTGCTTTGCTTTGGGCAATGACCGCCTTTTTAAGTGTAGTAATGTGGACTCCAGACGTAAGGCTGTGACCCCAAAAACAGAGGGGAAATGGCCTTGCGTGTGCTTTGTAGCAGGCAGTAGAAAATGTTTGGACTTCTGCTTTGCGTTGGGCAATAATCGCTTTTTCAAGTGTAGTAATGTGGAAACCAGAAGGCAGGCTGTGACCACAAAAACAGAGGGGAAAATCATCTGGTGTGTGCTTTGTAGCAGTCAGAAAGAAATGTTTGGACTACTGCTTTGCAGAAGGCACTAAACGCCTTTTTAAGTGGAGTAATGTGGACAGCAGAAGCCAGGCAATGACCCCAAAACAGTGAGGAAAATGTCCTGGTGCGAGCTTTGTAGCAGGCAGTAAGAAATGTTTGGACTACTGCTTTATGTTAGGCAATAAGTCTTTTTAAGTGGAGTTATGTGGAAAACAGAATTCAGACTGTGACCACAAAAGCAGCGGGAAAAATGGCCTGGTGTGTGCTTTGTTGCAGGCAGTAGACAATGTTTTGACTGCTGCTTTGCAGAGAGCACTATACACCTTTTTAAGTGAAGTAATGTGAACAGCAGAAGTCAGGCTATAACTCCAAAAACAGTGAGGAAAATGGCCTGGTGCGTACTTTGTAGCAGGCAGTAGGAAATGTTTGGACTACTGCTTTGCATTGGGCAAATAATGCCTTTTTAAGTGGAGTAATGTCGATAGCAGAATGCAGGTTGTCACCACAAAAACAGCTGGGAAAACTCTGACTTTGTTGTGTGTCTTCAGGTCTGAAAAGAGCAATTTTCGTGGTATTATGGAGCAAGTGAGCATCTCCTTTAAACTGTCCCTACTAGAGTATCTTTCCTTCCCTGTACTCTGACTCTGTTGTGTGTCTTAAGCTCTTGTTTTGATTTCACAAAGGACAGAAACAATGCGGTCTGCACAACTAGGTGAGGAAAAAAATAGATGTCCAAGAAATATTATTCGGTGTCTTTATTTCTCAACGCATTTCAAGGCCGTCCCAGCCTCTTCCCCAAGAGCACACAAACATTTCTCAAGGTCAAAGAAAAAGGGCCGCACGCCCTTGAAACATGTCGGTACCCTGACAACCAGCAATACTGAGAGACGCCACACAGCTCTGTTCACCCTCCACCCACCTAGTCACATGACCACCGCGTAAGCGTTACGCAACCAGTCAGGTGACTGGTAACTAGGATATGCAAGTCCGCTGGCCACAGCATGCATTTTTAGCATCTAGAAGCATCTAGAAGCTACAAACACTCAGCAGAGACAACTCGGAGTACGCAGCATAGACACTAGAAATGTGAGTGTTAATTAAAACAGACTGGCTTGCTACAACCCTGGCAAAAATTATGGAATCACCTGGCTTGGAGGATGTTCGTTCAGTTGTTTAATGTTGTAGAAAAAAAGCAGATTAAACACATGGCACAAAAAGTCATTTCAAATGGCAACTTTATAGCTTTAAGAAACACTAAAATAAATCAAGATAACAAATGTGGTAGTCAGTAAGGGTACATTTTTTCAGACCAAGCAGAAGGAATCACTCAATTCTGAGGAAAAAATTATGGAATCACCCTGTAAATTTTCATTCTCAAAACTAACACCTGCATTTGCTCGTTAGTCTGCATCTAAAAAGGAGTGATCACTCCTTGGAGAGCTGTTGCACCAAGTGGACTGACATGAATCATGACTCCAACATGAGAGATGTCAATTGAAACAAAGGAGAGGATTATCAAACTCTTAAAAGAGGGTAAATCATCACGCAATGTTGTAAAAGATGTTGGTTGTTCACAGTCAGCTGTGTCTAAAATCTGGATCAAATACAAACAACATGGAAAGGTTATTAAAGGCAAACATACTGGTAGACCAAGGAAGACATCAAAGCGTCAAGACCAGAAACTTAAAGCAATATGTCTCTAAAACAGGAAATGCCCAACATAACAAATGAGGAACGAATGGGAGGAAACTGGAGTCAATATCTGTGAACGAACTGTAAGAAACCGCCTAAAGAAAATGGGATTTACATACAGAAAAGCTCAACATCAGCCATCATTAACACCTAAACAGAAAAACAACAAGCTTACAATGGGCTAAAGAATAGCAATAGTGGACTGTGGATGACTAGATGAAAGTCATATTCAATGATGAATCGTGAATCTGCATTGGGCAAGGTGATGATGCTGGAACTTTTGTTTGGTGTCGTTCCAATGAGATTTATAAAGATGACTGCCTGAAGAGAACATGCAAATTGCCATAGTCAGTGAAGTAATGGAGCTGCATGTCAGGTAAACCAACATCACAAAGCACTCACTGATCTCAGGGAGACCAGTCAAGGCAGGCAGCTGGCCAAAGTGCTCAAAAACAGTGAAATCCATGATGCATTATCCCCTGGGAATTTGAATATGCAAATGGAGTCCGTGGGGCCTCAATTAAGAGTCTCAAACACGGGACTAGCCAGATATCGCTCCAGGGAAGGACTTAGCCCTGGGGTGGAATCCTTGCGGAGACCACCATAACCACCATATTAAGTGACCCTTTTAGTCAGTATTCCACTCAGTTACAAATTAAGGATACGACAAGGGAATTAACAGAGCCAGGTATCCATCCACAGACAGCTGTTTCAGGGTATTGCCCCTCATCAGTGTGGAGTAGGATTCTGGCTAGGTGGGAGCAATGCCAGGTAGACCAACATCACAAAGCACTCACTGATCTCAAGGAGACCAGTCAAGGAAAACACTGTGGGCAGCCGGCCAAAGCGCTCAAACACAGTGAAATCCATGATGCATTGCCCCCTGGGAATTTGAATATCCTGGAAGGATATCTGGCTAGTCCGGTGTTTGAGACTCTTAGTCGAGGCTCCACGGACTCCATTTGCATGTCAGGTAAAGGCACTGGGGAAATGGCTGTCATTACATCTTCAATAAATGTCCAAGTTTACATTGACATTTTGGACACTTTTCTTATCCCATCAATTGAAAGGATGTTTGGGGATGATGAAATCATTTTTCAAGATGATAATGCATCCTGCCATAGAGCAAAAACTGTGAAAACATTCCTTAAAAGAAGACACATAATGTTAATGTTATGGCCTGCAAATAGTCCAGATCTCAATCCAATTGAAAATCTTTCGTGGAAGTTGAAGAAAATGGTCCATGACAAGGCTCCAACCTGCAAAACTGATCTGGCAACATCAATCAGAGAAAGTTGGAGCCAGATTTGTGAAGAGTACTGTTTGTCACTCATTAAGGCCATGCCTCAGAGACTGCAAGCTGTTATTAAAGCCAGAGGTGGTGCAACAAAATACTAGTGATGAATTGTAGTGTTCTTTTGTGTGTTTGTTTTTCATGATTCCATAATTGTTTCCATTAGAATTGAGTGATTGCATAATTTTTTCCCTCTGCTTGGTCTGAACAAAATTACCCTTACTAACACATTTTTTATCTTGATTTCTTTTAGTTTTTCTTAAAGCCATAAAGTTGCCATTTGAAATGACTTCAGTTTTGTGCCATTCTGTGATCTGCTTTTTTTCTACAACATTAAACAACTGAGCTGAATGAACATCCCCTGAGCTAGGGTATTCCATAATTTTTGCCAGAGGTTGTAGAACTGCTGAATATTTAAGTGACTATATGTGGAAACCCACACATCCTATTTTTATATAGGAAGGACTATATCCAGGAGAGTGCAAGAACTAATGGTGCAATTACACAAAAGTGAATCCTATGATATATAATAGACATACAGAATTGAGACTCTAATCTATTATATAATTGCCGTAGCTGACTTCCGTCGGAGCGGCGCTGCTTCCGGTGGCTTGGTTAGCGAGTCCAGATTTCATCTCCTGGACTCTGTCCGTGGCCGCTACGCGGCCACGGCGACTCCCGAAGCAATGCCCGCAAAGCGGGCATTGCGAGTCGTTGCAGCCTAGCGAAGCAATGCCCGCGAAGCGGGCATTGCGAGTCGCTACACCGCTAACCAAGCCACCGAAGCCGAAGCCCATACTACTGTAGTGTACACCGCTATAGTATACTACAGTCCCATGCCCATAAGCGCCATGGGACTGTAGTATACCATCGCGTTGTACACTACAGCCATCGCGCTGTACACCGTCGCAGAACTCCCACTACCCTAAGCCCATACTACTGTAGTGTACACCGCTATAGTATACTACAGTCCCATGCCCATAAGCGCCATGGGACTGTAGTATACCATCGCGCTGTACACTACAGCTATCGCGCCCGCCGCAGCAGCCCCTACCCCTAAGCCACTACCCCGACCTCTGCCGACCCCTACGCCACTACCCCGACCTCTGCCGACCCCTACGCCACTACCCCGACCTCTGCCGCAAGCCCCTACCCCCTGCCGCCCTAACCAGCAGCCCCTACCCCTAAGCCACTACCCCGACCTCTGCCGACCCCTACGCCACTACCCCGACCTCTGCCGCAAGCCCCTACCCCCTGCCGCCCTGCCGCAAGCCCCTACCCCCTGCCGCCCTAACCCACTACCCCGCCGCACCAGCCCCTACCTCTAAGCCACTACCCCGCAAGCCCCTACCCCCTGCCGACCCCGCCGCAGCAGCCCCTACCCCTAAGCACTATCCCCTGCCGCGCCCGACCTCTGCCGACCCCTAAGCCACTACCCCGACCTCTGCCGCAAGCCCCTACCCCTGCCGCCCTAACCAGCAGCCCCTACCCCTAAGCCACTACCCCGACCTCTTCCGACCCCTAAGCCACTACCCCGACCTCTGCCGCAAGCCCCTACCCCCTGCCGCAAGCCCCTACCCCCTGCCGCCCTAACCCACTACCCCGCCGCTGCAGCCCCTACCTCTAAGCCACTACCCCGCAAGCCCCTACCCCCTCCCGACCCCGCTGCAGCAGCCCCTACCCCTAAGCACTACCCCCTGCCGCCCTAACCAGCAGCCCCTACCCCTAAGCCACTACCCCGACCTCTGCCGACCCCTAAGCCACTACCCCGACCTCTGCCGCAAGCCCCTACCTCCTGCCGCCCTAACTAGCAGCCCCTACCCCTAAGCCACTACCCCGACCTCTGCCGCAAGCCCCTACCCCCTGCCGCCCTAACCCACTACCCCGCCGCAAGCCCCTACCCCCTGCCGCCCTAACCCCTAACCCACTACCCCGCCGCCGAACCCCCTACCCCCTGCCGCCCTAATCCACTACCCCGCCGCAGCCACTACCCTCTGCCGCAAGCCCCTACCCCTTAAGCCGCACCTAACCCCCTACCCCCGATTCCGCACCTAAACCCCTACCCCCCTGCCCCCTAAGCCCCGCCGCACCTAAGCCCCTATCCCCTAAGCCCCGCCACCTCCTAAGCTCACACCGCTAACACCTAAAGCCCTACACCCCAAGCCCCCGCCGTCCCCTAACCTAACGTCCCCGTCGATCACTTACATGCCTTCAAGTCATCTGATCGTCCGTCCGATCCACAAGTCCTCCGTCCGGCCAGGCGTCCTCTTCCTCCGGCCCCGGGGGTCTTCTCTCTTCTTTCCGCCATCTCCGCCTCTTCGTCCGGCCCCGGGGATCTTCTGTCTTCTTTTCGCTAACTTCCACCTCCGACGTCCTCTTCCTTCTCATTAAGATAGAATGGACGAAAAATCCGCCATTCTACCTCAATGAGATCTGAGGCCCTCTTCTGATTGGTCGCTGTATACTGCCCTCAGCCAATCAGAAGAGCCCCTCATTTTTTTATTATTTTTAAATTATTTTTTAATTATTTTTTTTATATTAAATTTATTTATTTTTTTAAGTCAGACTGAGACGCAGTTCTCATTCAGGTCCGCCTTTTTTTTTCCCCATTCACATACATTACCGGTGTGTCGGCGATTTTATGGCCGCCCACCTGGTTCTATTTGTCGGCCCTAAAATCGCGGACACACCGCTAATGCATCTCTATGGGCAGTCAGCTCGAATTCTGATTGGTCGGCGTTCAATCCGAAATCGGCCTGACTGCCCATAGAGATGCATTAGCGGTGTGTCCGCGATTTTAGGGCCGACAAATAGAACCAGGTGAGCGACCATAAAATCGCCGACACACCGGTAATGTATGTCAATGGGGAAAAAAAAAAGGCGGACCTGAATGAGAACTGTGTCTCACTCTCACTTAAAAAAATAAATAAATTAAATAATAAAAAAAATAATTTAAAAATAATTAAAAAATAATAAAAAAATAAATAAAAAATATTAAATAATTAAATAAAAATAATAATAAAAAAAAAAAAAAATGCGGACCTGAATGAGAACTGTGTCTCACTCACTTAAAAAAATAAATAAATTAAATAATAAAAAAAATAATTTAAAAATAATTAAAAAATAATAAAAAAATAAATAACAAATCTTAAATAATTAAATAAAATAATAATAAAAAAAAAAAAAAAAAATGCGGACCTGAATGAGAACTGTGTCTCACTCTCACTTAAAAAAATAAATAAATTAAATAATAAAAAAAATAATTTAAAAATAATTAAAAAATTATAAAAAAATAAATTAAAAATAATAAATAATTCAATAAAAATAATAATAAAAAATTTAAATATATGCTAATTATATCAGCCCTTTCAGCGGACCTGAAAGAGAACTGGGTCTCAGCCTAAATAATAAATTTAATAATAAAAAAAATAATTAAAAAATAATTAAAAAATAATAAAAAAATAAATTAAAAATAATTCATAATTTAATAAAAATAATAATAAAAAAATTAAATATATGCTAATTATATCAGCCCTTTCAGCGGACCTGAAAGAGAACTGGGTCTCAGCCTAAATAATAAATTTAATAATAAAAAAAATAATTAAAATATAATAAAAAAATAAATAAAAAATAATAAATAATTAAATAAAAAATAATAATTAAAAAAAAAAATGCTAATAATAATGATATTACTGCTAATAATAATGCTATTAATGCTAATAATTATGCTATTAATGCTAATAATAATGTTATTAATGCTATTAATGCTAATAATGCTATTATTAATGCTATTAATGCTAATAATAATGCTATTAATGCTATTAATAATGTTATTACTGCTATTATTAATGCTAATAATGCTATTATTAATGCTATTAATGCTAATAATAATGCTATTAATGCTATTAATAATGTTATTAATGCTATTATTAATGCTATTAATGCTAATAATAATGCTATTAATGCTATTAATAATGCTATTAATGCTATTAATTATGCTATTAATGCTATTAATGCTAATATTTATCCTATTCATGGTATTATTAATGCTATTAATGCTAATAATAATGCTATTAATGCTATTAATGCTAATAATAATGCTATTAATAATGTTATTAATGCTATTATTAATGCTAATAATGCTATTATTAATGCTATTAATGCTAATAATAATGTTATTAATGCTATTAATAATGCTATTAATGCTATTAATTATGCTATTAATGCTAATATTTCTCCTATTAATGCTATTAATGCTAATAATAATGCTATTAATGCTATTAATAATGCTATTAATGCTATTAATTATGCTATTAATGCTATTAATGCTAATATTTATCCTATTCATGGTATTATTAATGCTATTAATGCTAATAATAATGCTATTAATGCTATTAATGCTAATAATAATGCTATTAATGCTATTAATAATGTTATTAATGATATTATTAATGCTAATAATGCTATTATTAATGCTATTAATGCTAATAATAATGTGATTAATGCTATTAATAATGCTATTAATGCTATTAATTATGCTATTAATGCTAATATTTATCCTATTAATGCTATTAATGCTAATAATAATGCTATTAATGCTATTAATTATGCTATTAATGCTATTAATGCTAATATTTATCCTATTAATGGCATTATTAATGCTATTAATGCTACTAATAATGCTATTAATGCTAATAATAATGCTATTAATGCTATTAATAATGTTATTAATGATATTATTAATGCTAATAATGCTATTATTAATGCTATTAATGCTAATAATAATGCTATTAATGCTAATAATAATGCTCCTAATGCTATTAATTATGCTATTAATGTTATTAATGCTAATATTTATCCTATTAATGCTATTAATAATGCTATTAATGCTAATAATAATGCTATTAATGATATTAATAATGTTATTAATGCTATTATTAATGCTAATAATGCTATTATTAATGCTATTAATGCTAATAATAATGCTATTAATGCTATTCATAATGTTATTAATGCTATTATTAATGCTAATAATGCTATTATTAATGCTATTAATGCTAATAATAATGCTATTAATGCTATTAATAATGTTATTAATGCTATTATTAATGCTAATAATGCTATTAATAATGCTATTAATGCTAATAATAATGCTATTAATGCTATTAATACTGTTATTAATGCTCATAATACTGCTAATAATGCTATTAATACTGCTATTACTGCTAATAATAATGCTATGGCTTATATTATTGCTATTGATGATGCGATTATTATTTAAAAATCTTTAAAAAAAACAATAAACATATTTTAGATACCCGATGCATTTGCATCAGGCTAACAGCTATAACTACTATAATCAAATTAATGCACGTTCTAGAATCCCGATGCATTTGCATCGGGCTCACAGCTAGTACAAGTATACTTAACTTGTTATTTATACTACAAGAACGTTTGGTAACAAGGGACTGCAGCAACTCATGAACCAGTGGCAAAAATCCGCAGTTGCACACTTTTAGGACTGAAGCCAGAGGTTTACAAACAACATTGAATCATTGGCAATAGTGTGAATTTCAGGCAACTTATATTGGCTAGCAATCCTTATATTGTACCATTATATGACACTAGTATATATTAACACAGATTATAATTTTTGATTAATAGGAAAGAGTGAAACCAAAGGAATCCAGCAACTAATGAATCAATAACAAAGCCTGCAGATACCCAATACAGGTACCAATATACAAAGAAAACAAGACTTAAAAAGGAAGTTAAACCACTCAAACCCCCCTTGTAGGTTAAGAGTTGGCTCCAACACATCCCCCTCTTCACCAATTAGGGATATTGGCAATTCACCAATATTTAAACACACGAGAAAACGTGACAACTGTGACAGCATTAAGATAAATGTACCTCATTAGATGATATCACAATCCTCATTAGTGGTATTAGTTAAGCATTTCCCCAAGTGTCTTTTCGATACACAGGTGAACACCTTCCAATCAGTAAGAGAGGACTAATTACACCACTATTATAGGACCAACAATTGCTAGAAACTAATATCTGGATTATAACAAGTTGATGGGATCTTTGTGGAGTCTGATACCCTGTTAGTGACGTCCGAAGTGGAATCACTGCATTCCTCAATTAAACATCAGGATGGTCTATGGGCTGTCAGTTTTTACCTAGAGGGTAGTATATGGGGCAAGTCTTTG